>CM024532.1:28036133-28278299 GCA_014182385.1 Eucalyptus viminalis | reverse complement strand
AGAGAGAGAACAAATCTATCCTCATTAAAAGGGCACCAAATAACTTGCTAAAGGTCTATAAGAAGGGTCTCGGGATGATCGGTACACAACTTGAAGAGCTTTTGAAAATGAGAGACAAACATGCTGCACTAGGTTCTTCAAGTGGACCGATTACCAGCAGGCATCAAGAATCGAAATAATCTTATTGTTGAGTTGTCTGAAACGACGGAATGGTGAAAGAATTTGGTATTTCCATCACCATTCTCGAGTCATCCGATCTTGACTTTTGTCTAAAGAAAGATTCTTCCCGACTCCTCAACTCCACAAAGTCCTCCGATGAGTCCTCTAGCTCGCTAGAGTTCACTAGTTGGGTCTTGCTGGAGGGCAACCGGGCTTGTCTAAAAGCAATCCTCAACTCAACAACTCTTTTCGTAAATGTTAGAGAATGAGTCTCTATTGCTGTTTCAAACGGCCTTTCAAGGTCTTCAAACTTGCTTACCAATTTATACATCGGAACCCTTCACATGAGCTTTCCCAAAACTCGCAAGACAATGTCAAAGAATGACGGGTGTTCCATCCGTAAGTCAAAGAACTTGAAAGACTTCCTTTCAAAATCTGGTTGTAGCACTTTAACCATCAGCATATGGTCGAAATGCTCAAAGTCGTAAAAGACACTTCCAGTAAGAGAACTCCAAGCTCCATTTAGCATTCACTAACACCCGATCAAAAAATTTCTAGCCTTACAATTAACTCCAAAAGAAATGGGCCAAGTAAAGCGAAAGCCAACATACCTCAAGTCTTCTAACTCCACTGAAATAAACACTAATTAAATTCATCAAATGAAGGGATCCAGTTGTCGAGCCCCAATCCGATCAAACGGGTCCTTGATGGCATTGAAATCCCTAGCCACCAACCAAGCGATGTTTTGGAGGCAAGCACTCATCTCGAACTAAAGTCTACCCAAAGTGACTACAAAAACAAAAAGTATGTTTCGCATAAATCACCGAGGTGCAACAACATTATCCAAACATAAGGAGCTTCACTCTACCATGGATAGCTTGACTATTGGAAGAAATCACTTCAAACTTCACCAATGAAGGGTTCCAACTAACCCAAATCCTACCCTTAAGAGAGGAATCATAATTGGCGATCCACTTCCACCCCGACAAGAGCCCAACAGAAATGGAACAAAACTGAGCCTCTGGCACTTTAGTCTCCACTAATCCAATCGAACAGAGCTCGTTGGAATAAATAAGGTTCCTAACCTCAGCTTGTCTCAAAGGGTCACCAAGACCTCTTATATTCTAAACACCAAAATACATACATATGTATGTGTGTGTGTGTGTGTGTGTGTGTGTGTGTGTGTGTGTGTGTGTGTGTGTGTGTGTGTATAATAACTACAAAGTAAGAAGAAGGAAGGTAGGAGGCCTATCTCCTCTTAGGAAGCTTCAAAAGTCGCCGGTCCTGCGGGGAGTGATCTCAGGAGACAGATTCGAGGTGAGAGTGGGCAGTCTATCCTGAATCGTCTCCAGCTTCGAGGATACAACCCTTGTGGACGGGTCAGGAGAAAGTATGTCCTCATCCGAACAAGAGAAGCTGGCTGAGACATCTGAATCCACACCATGATCGTGGACAAGCTTAGAAGACTCCACTCCTATGCCAGAAAGAGATAGCACCACCTTCAGAGGGGCACTCAATCCCCTCAACGGCTTCTGAGAGGAAAAGGAAGGCACAGCCTTCGATGGACTCGGGGTCTTCAACCGCCTGGGTTGCCCCTTGTCGCCCGAGTTGACCTGACGGGATGACGCTCCTTCCTTCAAAGGCAAATGCTTCTTCTTCCTTCCCTTTACTTGTTTCCAAGGCCACTCCGGTACTACATGTGTATATGCCACACCCGAATCCAGGACAGGCGCTGCAACAGGGACTGATGGATCCGGATCGGTGTGGGACTGCTGTGGACCTCTATCCGTCTCGACCGAGTCAGGGATAGGGGCTGTACCAAGGGCTGACGAACCAGAAGCAAGATGGGATTGCCTCAAAGCTCTAGCCGGCCTGGTGGCAGAAGGCCTGTGAGAATGGTCCTCGCATTTGTGGCCGAAAGTCCCACATTCCTGGCATTTAGGTGGCAACCATTCAAACTCAATAGAGATTAATCTAGATACCCCCTTCAAGACCACTTCAACCGACTTGCATCTCGGTTAAATTATTTGATTTCAACGCACACCCTAGCAAAAACAAATTTATCTTTATTTGGTCCGTTTGCTCATCAACATAAAGTGGCTTACCCACCACATTAGCAATAGCACTCATCGCCGGCTAATTTAAAATAAACAGGATACTTAATGATTGTCTTCAATTTCATCTTCATTAAATTTTATAAACCTATTTCGTTGTTTGAGTTTTCAGATAGGAAAAGTACCGAAAATGTTATAAAACATTTTGTATTAGTATCATTAGCCATAAACTTTTAAATTAGACCAATTTAGTCTTAAACATTTTCACATTAGTATCAATTCGCCAATCCAACTAATTTAAGCCATAAATTATTGATGTGGCAGCCTAACGGTCTTATGTGTGGCGCCATGTGGATAAATTTTATAATTTTTAGAATTTTAATTTCTTTTAATTTTTTCTTTTTTTCTTTTCTTTTTTTCTTTTCCTATCTCCTTTCCCTGGCCGATGAGGTCACCGGCCGACCACCGCCGGCCACGCCGGCTGGTCGGGCGAGGTCGACCACTAGAGCCACAAGTGAGGGCATTGGCCCTTGCCCAAATCTAGGCGAGGGTATGGCGACCCTTGCTTATGGTCGACAAGGGTGCAAAGGGCCTCACCCGCATCCAAGCGAGGGCACAACCACTGCCACGAGCGAGGCACTGCTCCCCCGTGATCTAGGCGAGGCCACGCAACCCGACCGTGGCGTCGCGGCCGTTGCCCACCACGAGAGCTGGGCTCGCGCCACCCAGCTAATGAGGACGTGGCGGCCCTTGGCGAGATCCGCGAGGCCGACACCTCGCCTATGGCCAACGACGGCACGCCATCTTGCCCGACTAGCCTATGGTCGCCGATGGTCAATCGCCGACCTCTTGGCTGAAGGGGCTAGGAGAAAGGAAAATAAGAAAAAAGGAAAATTAATAATTTTAAAAATCTGAAAAAATATAAAATAAAAAAATTATAAAACTTGTCCACGTGGCGCCACATAAGACCATCGGTTGCCACATCAACAATTTCTAGCTTAAATTAACCGATGGACTGAATTTGTACTAATTTGAAAAAGTTTAGGACTAAATTGGTCCGATAAAAAAAGTTTATGACTAAATTGGTACAAAATGCAAAATGTTTAGAACTATTTTGGTACTTTTCCTGTTTGAGATATGACCAATCATGCCTTGTGCGCACTACCATTACTATCACCCTTTTTTCCTCACTTTCGCCCACAATTTTAAGTGAAAATCGCATACTTCCTGCTCTATAAGTATGGAAATGACGATAATATATTAAAGCTTACTTTTCTAGTATGGATGGAAAAAGTGAAAATGCACCCACCGATAAGTAGCTGAGTTGGTTGGGCTTTGGGCACTTCACTGCAGAGGTCCCCAGGTCAAAACTATGCTGCTAACACGTCTTAAGTGGGGGGTCATAGTGGTGAGGTCCTATGATAGCTTCCTCCAAGGTATTGATGTTTGGTCCAAGGTGCACTGTTCATTGTACGAGCCATGGGTTGCCGATTAGCGTAAGCAAAAAGCGGGCCCGGCGGATCCTCGGTTACCAAAAAAAAAAAAAAGTGAAAATGCTCGATCTACGTTTATCCAGCACTGCAAACTACAGATAAAGGTTTTCGCTATATATTTTATAAATTGTCACGGATCTAGCAAAGCTATCAACTACCCCTATAAGTGACCAAACAAAGTTTCCAACCATACAATCGTACACCTTGGTTGCACTAGTGACTGATAAGATTGTAACTACAATAGGTATTGCGACACTCGTGATCCTTTTGAATAATTGATTAGTCAATGTTAATTCTGCTGGCATACCATGAAATAGTTGACTTTGAAGGTTCATGTCCAGATTGACAGGCTAACTAAAATACACGCGGTTACCACGTGCTCACGGAGCAGCAATGGATGCAGCTCCTATTTCTTATTTAGCTCGAAGTGGCGTGTCTACCTCGAGGACAGCGGGTGAGTCCGTTGCACGCTTCAATTTTATACGCTGTTCCTCTGCACTTTGATGTATGATGGATGTCTTTGGCAGCTCCTATATTTGCTTGCGCAATCGATGTCTGTGTGGTTCGTCTGCGGTTGTAGAACAGCACAGATGCTTGTTTGTCTGTATTTCGAGAATGTAGCGCGAGGCTGTCAATCTCCACTCTGAGGTGAGAAAACCTGGGTTCTGTTCAAGAGTGGGGTGGACTTGTTCATGCATGTTGGATATGGTCAAGGTGTCAGAGAGGGTGAGGAGAGATGATGGCGTCAGGGAAGCGCAGTTTGTCTGTGGGGACGTTTATGCCGGAGCTTTTGTGGATGAACATTGTAGACTAGGGGCCAGGGATTGGAGAAACGATTCTTGTTGATCAGATTTCTTGCTTGTTTCACCACACACTTCTTTGTGGGAAGAGTCATTTCTCGATAAGGAACTCTGTTGATGTAGGTTAGATCATCCAGATTTCCAAGGCAAATGTGCTCTGCTCAATTGAAGTGGGTTATTTTCGGTTTTTTTCCAAATTACACCTTGAGTTCATGCGAAATGCACTTTGACTTTGGTTTTCCTGTTACTTGTAGGAAGCCTCTTTGATGAATCAGCATCCCGTTCCTCCCGCCTTAGCATCGAAACATTGGTTTTTCATTTTCTCCATCCATAATCGCATTGTTTGTTTAAGGAGTAGTTGTTACTTTCTGCCAGCCAGCTATCCCAGTCTCATTTCTTTTGAGGATGTTTGTCAAGTCTATTGCTTTTATGGTATTCGAATAAGAAGTTCAGTAATCTAATGAAGCAACTATTGGAGCTGATTTCTTGACCAAGGAAGTTCAGCTCGAAGATAGGCTCCTTACCTTATAGGTCAATGACAGAGAGATGCTATACTATGATAACATGCTTTTGATTTCATTGGATAAGAATGATTTGACACATTATTTGTCCTGTTTGCATCGTTTATTGTACATGGAAGAGCTTTGATGAGTGTTGCCTAATAAATTACGCACGGGTGTGCATGAAAATATGGAGAGACAGAGGAAGGGGGTGTGGTTTGTTGGCATGCAGTTATTTTCAGCTGAATGGTATTTGTCCATTACGTTTTGTTTTCTTCTTTTGTATAAACAAGTTCACTACCCTGCACATCAGAGAGGACATGTGCCTGATACAATTGATGTTCCTGTGCACTGCAGCTACTTTGTGAGAGGGTCATCCCCGGGCATGTTCCGTCCTGTCCTTTTCTATCAAGAAATGAGGAGGGAAGGTTTGACTGGAGTTGTTTAGTCCCCAAATTTCAGCCACAAAATTAGTCAAAGAGATCTTATCATCAGTTTCTTTCAAGAAAGGCTACAAGATTTAGCTTATATTGTGAAGCTCTCTATCTAAATCAAAAGTTTAGCAGTAAGTGTAGTCCCATTTCCAGACCTATTGTGCCGTGGCTCAGCAGAAAAGTAGAGAGCACTGTAAGCCTGTAAGACAAGTATCTATGCCCTTTTAGGACAAACATGTTTAGAATTCCATTGCTCAAGGTGTTATTCTCAATGCTTCGGAGTTCTCCTTAACAGTATTGGACCCACCTAATGTTACTTGGAAACTAGCCACAAGTAAAATGGAATGAATAAGCCAGTGGTACCTGAGGATTTGTGCTTAAGGTTGCTGCTGCAGCATAGTCCTGTGTGATGCTATTGAAATGCAAATATTCAGATTAAAACATGAATTTGCTGTGTGTTTATTCCTTGTCTTTTGTTTCCATTTTTAGGGTTAGAGATGACAGCAAAGTTGTAAATCCGTATCAGAGATTGAGAGAGAATGCAGTTTTCATTGCATTATCAAGTACTAGAAAGTCTGCATTGTGGCTTCTGTAATCAGCAATGCTTGTTTGCAACTGATTATTCTTGACATAGTCAGTTCATTTTTTTTGTTCTACGCTGAATGTATTAATTTTCCCGCCACTTTTGCGCAGTCACTGATTGGTATAATGTATGTTCTTTGTCTGAGAAGATTTGGGATTCAGCTGTTCAAGAAAGGTTCTTAGTCTTGGAGTGGCTTTCTATAGTGGTGCTCATTGCTGTGTTCTTGTGTGTTATGTCAACAATAGGAAGGTCAATTGACAATCTCGACAATTGGAGGGACGAGTTCCTTATCCAGGTTTGTCTTTCAGCTATAAATTTGATTGAGATTTGCTTCTCTTTCACTTCCCGAACAATCATCTGCAGACCCGACAACCTTAAAATGGAAACGAGCTCCAAACCTTGGGCAGAAAGTCCATCAGATCCAGAGAATTCCCCAATCTAAGTTATAGTAAACAAAACTGATGTGGATAAGGGAATCAGCAGTGGTATTTTCTAAGTTTGCTTGTTTACCTTCTCTCTTTAGAGCCCTCTAACCCTTTTTTCCACATGTATAATCTAATATACATACACTAAAACTAACTTGCATTCATTCAAAGCAATTAATATATCCTTTTTCTTTTCTTTAGGTAAAATTATATTTTTGTGAAATTTGATTTGAAATCTAATTCAATCTTATATCACATAAAAAGAAGGATTATGTGCATTAGCTAAAGTCCAACCAAAAGTGAGCGTTTACTGAGAACTACGTTCATCCCTTTCTTCTCTAGTGATTCATTCCTGCGTTAGTAAGTATCCGAGCAGACAGCATGTACGAGCAAGTATCAACTGGAAACACAGGCCTCTTAAAATCACGTTATTTTCTTCATAGAACTCAGCTTGTACCATAGAGCCCACTAGAAGGATTCGCAAGATGATGACAGAACCAGAACACGCCACACACCATACAATCGCCATTGCCGTAAGTCAGTTCTTTCCGGCTTTGTCGACACACACATTCACATTACTGCACATAAATTTTAATACGTCACATAAAGCAGCGACGCCTCATTGTTGTCTCTCTTCACTGTTAGTCCTGACCATAAGCCGATATGTTGGGTCTCGGCTCGAAATCTTCCACAAACTTCTTCTCTTGAGCCTTGTGTCATCCCCATAAGCTGAGATGTTGGGCCTCGGCTCGAAATCCTCTGCGAACTTCTTCTCTTGAGCTTGGCGTCGTCCCCATAAGCTGAGATGTTGGGCCTTGGCTCAAAATCACCAGCAAATTGTTTATCGTCCTCTAGTTTGTTGTCTCCGTGGCAGTCGGCGTCCTTCTTCTTGGGGAGAGAAGTGAGATGAGGCTGATCTGATGCAGAGTTGCTCACATGGAGGAGGCCTTCAATTGCTTCTGGCATGGGCTCTCTTCTTTCATGATGCTTACCCAGTACTCACCTGGGTCTTTCTTGCATCTGTTGTGGCAGTGAACTGCAAAAGTAAACATAGAAATTCAATAGGTCATAAAAGGGTCAATCATCCATTAATCTGGAGCAACATTTTTCTTTACAAATTTTTTCTTTTTTTAACAGGAAACTTCTATGGTTTTAGACGTGTGATCTAAAGGGGAAGGATGAGGGTGCAAGAGAATGTTTACGATCAGAACAGCGACGATGATCGTGAAAGATACTTGATAACTCATCTCTCCTTGTGTGTTTGAGCTTCTCTGTTTGAAGATGAGAATGCTGCTAAGTCGGTACTATTTATAGGCGCTGTTCCAAAGGACAAAAGGGCATCTAAACATTATGCAAGCAATGAACTCAGGACAATTGGTACTGTTGAAAGTGTACTGGAATTAATTTGGAGGGCCCCTTTGTAATTATCCTTCTTTAAGAGGATGAGGTCTTGGGTTGACGCACAACAATCATAGAATTACAAGGACTTGCACTCTCTCTTGATGATCTTTTTAGATGAAGTATCAGGCTTTTTGTTGAAAAGTTTGTAATGTGAACATATATAAATGAAAGTCCCACATAAGAAAAATGGACAGAAAATATTTGGTTAACTATAAAAACACCTATGTAAGGGATGTTTTGAAGGGTGGGCTCTCAAGTTAATATTGCCCATTGATAGGCCTAATTATGTGTAATTTTGACTCGGCACTTAGAACTTAACAGTTTTGTCCAATTTATTGTTTGGTGTTGTTCTTATGTAACATATTCCTTCATTCAGAAAAAGTTGTATCCTGGGGGCATTGTAGCCTTAGGAAAGTGGCATCACACAATCTCTCAGCCGAGCAAATCTGTTTTAGTACTACTTTTCTTTTACTTCTATTGCGTCGACCCAATGATATATTTGGCATCAAGACTATGAAATTATATGAAATATTCTTAACTAATGGACTAAAAGAAGGGATATAGGAGCTAAATGAAACTTTTGGATTTATAAAAGTATTGCAATGCATGAGCAAAAACTAATAGATTCATAATGGGATAAGCGCATTAGTCTTAATACTTGTCATAAAAGTACAGTTGAATCTAAAACTTTCAAAGTGCAATTAAGTTTTTTAACTTATCATGAAAGTATAACGAGTCATAAAACTCTAAAAGTGTAATCAACTTAAAATTTTTCAAATTCAATCAAGTCTTTCCATTGATTGCATATTTTGAAAATTTTAAAACTTAATTGCACTTTCCTGATAAGTTTTATGACTTGATTACACATTTTGAAAGTTTTAGAAGTTGATTGTACTTTCATGATAAAATTTTGAACTTAACTGCACTTTTTAAAAACGTCGGGACTCAAATGCACTTCGTAACAAATTTTAAGATTTATCCCATTCATAATCTTAGGAGACAAGGACACAACATTACCCTGACTTTTATTTGGAGCTTAGTTTGGTAAGTGGTCATTTAAATGTAGTAAATTTTACAAGCAAATCACTTAAGTCATATCCGCAATTTTATTGCTAGATCCAAGAATTTTATTACACTCATATATTATAGGATTGAGAACTCACGATTCATGTGTGTAAGCATAATTCCACAAGTAGATTATTGTTAGCTCTATTTTTTTCAGAAACGAGCAAGAGAACCCCACTTACCAATAAGGGGTAGGCGAAGCTACAATAATGCGATTTTGGAAGATACCATGTTGATGAGATGTGGTTTTAGCGATGATGAGAATCTAGCCAATTTTATAAGATCTGTCATTTGTCATGTACAACATAAATATACATGTACATGTTGTCAAGTTTATATAACGTGAAATATGTGAGGTCCATGAGGGAGACATGCATCATCCGTGACTGATGAAATATCTTTTTTGTAGCTGATGTCGTTCCATGATAATGGAACCTAGTTAATCCGATCCACGCGTAAATCAATTCTTATGCCTAAAACGAATTTTACACCTGACATAAGTCAGTACTTGGAAGCAATTTCTAGAGTATTTCTCCAAAATCCCCTTATTTCAATTTGACCTCGATCAGTAAGAAGTCTGTCCAGCTGCACGTTCGTATCTCCCTTTCCTTTTCACTTTCCCTCCTGATTTTTGACGAGATCGCATACTGCCTGCTCCTTAAGTATGAAATACATGACAACAACAGATTGAAGCATATGACTTTTCTATAGTAGAGATGAAAAAAGTGAAAATGCTGGACCTAAGTTTATCCACAAATTCGATGACTGATTATCTTGCTAGCATTAGATCTAGAGCATGTGAAACCAGTGAAACCGGTCCAGTTCTACATTCCAAGGTATGTGGAGGAGATTTTAGGTTCAAAAAATTAGGAAACCTATTCCGACGGGTAAGTTTCGAATACTAGGTGGAACTTGGAACAACTCTTTCTGTTTTTCTTATTTTATGTATTTGCACAATTTTGTGATATTTTATGGTGTCCGATGATAAGTGTGTAATCTGGAATCATCATTCGGAGCTTCCATTTCCTGCAAATCCATGATTGAGACTTTTACTTTATTAATGTTTAAAATAAAAGTTGTGGACAGTGGATTGTAACAACAAATAGTGGTCGTTAGAGATAATGATTCACTGCAATCATTCAATTAAGAATACATGTGGAACTTGAGTAAATCTTGGAACTTGTGACGAGGTAGATTTCATGTTTCAAAATATGTATAGTAGGTTTTATGTTACAAAATTTTAGGAGCTGGTTCCGACGACTAGGTTCCGCTCACCCCTAAGATCAACACTGCACGCCACAGATAAAGGAATTTGCATTGAATACTTTTGATTCATCACAGCTCTATCAAATCTTTCAATTATCCTAACAAGTTATCAAAACAAAGTTTTCTGACCTCACGTCATAATCCCTTGATTGCAATAGTGACCGATAAATTGTCTTTCAGTAGAGCATCTTAAAATCCTAATGCTGATGTCTTTTTTTTTAAGTTTAAGTCCAGTACATAATAATATAGGATCGATATTGTAGGCTGGTTTAGTCTATAAAAGACAGCTATGTGTGATTATTAATTAGCATGCAACACGTGTTGGATTTACCCACTTGAACAAGGGCAACCGGTTTTCCTTATGACTCACCTAACTTTTGCTTGTCCTTATTTAGCCTACGAAGGTAGTATATTACCATATCAAGAACTCATGATTCATGTGGGGGAGGCATAATCCTGTAAGTAGATTATTCTAAGCTTTGTCTTTTTATATAGAGGCAAGAGAACCCCACTTGACCGATAAGGGCTCGTGAAGATCCTATTATACCATTGAAAGGACAAGTTTGATGAGTCATGGTTTAAGTGATAATGAGAAGCTGACAAATTAATTAATAAGTCTGTCATTTGTCTCGTACAGTATAGATACCCACGGACACGTTGTCAAGTTTATATCACGTGAAACATGTAGGTCCCACGAGGCAGAGATGCAGCATGCGTGAATAAAATATTTTTTTTTGTGACACCGACATCATTCCATTGTAATGGAGCCCGGTTAATCCGATCCACACCTACATCCATGGTTGCCTAAAATGAACTTTATTCGAATCACATCTCACATCAGTTAGTACCGTAGATGCAATTTGCGGCATTTTTTTTTCTCTAAAATGCCCTTATTACCGTTTGACCCCAATTACTAAGAAACCAAATCGAAACCGTAACTCTAATCCCAAATGAGTTTCTCAACCATCTTTGCCCTGTTGTTGAAGTTGGACACGATTGTTGCCTCCGACATCAGCGCATTTGATTGAATAATCACGGTTTTCATTATTTTCTTCGTTATCTAATTAAATGTTCCATGAGCAATGCGCTTTATTGTACGCACCATGTATGAGAAAGGACTAAAAAATCACAATGACTGAGATATGTTTAAAGCATGCTTTCTAGGTCAAGTAAACTCATCTTCGAGAACCAAATCAACGGCAAGGGGGGTTGTTACACAATAAAGCTCTCTGATGGAGTTATAAAGTCTGATAAAGGAAAGTAATATTAAAGCTGAGAGCTTTTATTGTTAATGATCTATATGTAATTTTCATGTAAAAGTAGAGAATTGAGCTTTTTTTTCCACTGCTAACGACATACATTAAATTTCCATTATAACTATATATGTCCTAAATTCCAACTATATATTAGGACAATATCTTTTGTAGTTGTAACTTGAACCTTGTAACTTTGATATTGATACCAATAGTGAAGAGATCATCATTATTTTTTCCTTTTTGATCTTGAAAGGATATTTCACAAAAAAAAAAAAAAAATTGTTTGTCTTCTTCTTTATTTTTCTCTTCAAAGATTCGTGTTTCTAACAACTCATATGAGAGCTTGGCTTGACGAAATAGTGGGAGCAACGAATATAGACGAAGGGATAGTGAAGATCAATTGGTTCGATGGCAAGGTGGTTGCACAAAAATTGGTCTCATTAAGGACAGGCACATGACTAGGGTACAAGTTATTAAATACGTTATGGTAGACGACCATAAGGACTATTAATATTGAAATATATCGATGACCATTGATCAATTGTCGATATGCTACATTGTATGGTTAGCCATAGTCGACAAGGATATTGATAAGGGTGACAGATTGTCGACTAAGGAACCGAGAGAAAGTTGAGTACTTAGAGCGTGTCATGATATAGTTATGAGTTTCCAAATTTGAAATCACTGTGAGTGCAGTAGTAGAGTCTAGCAAGTCATGGAGTAACTTGAATGCAATTTTAAGGAGGAACCACTTGAGGACAAATCCTGGCATCGTGAGAACATGGGCACAAGATTTTCGGAGATGATGGACATTGTTACAACCGTAGGAGAAATGTTCGGAGACAATTATGGCATAATCACTATGAATATCAACATTTGCCTCCTGGAGAACCCCTTGCCCACAAACAAACAAACAAACCTATTATTTTTTTAGTTATTTGTGTTTTTTTGTATTGGGAGTTTAAAGTTCCAGTCTCGTGTTGTTGATTAAATTTCGACACACTTCTTATCTATATTTTATAAATCCACTTGGTTGATTAAATTCTAGAGTTGTGTCTTTGCATTCTCAAGCTTTGTCTTCGATTAAATTTTCAGCATAATTTGTTTATGTTTGGTTTTGTTGAAGTGGTTGTATCTTTAAAATTTGTTGTTGATTAAATTCCAATATAATTTGCATACTTAAAAGTTTTGTTCACAGTAAAGTTATAAATTTTTTTGTCTCCTGTGATATTTCCTTTCCGAATTCACCACACAACCTGCCTCCTCTAATAAAAATCAAAGTTCAACTTTTGGAGAAAGATATTCATTGCCAAATCCAATCCGTGCAAGGGCTTTGATTTCTAGAAGATGCGAAAGGACTTGCTATACTAGAATAACTTGCATCAACCTTTGTCAAGGGAAAAAAACTAGATTTAATCAAGCAAGGAGAGTGGAAAATATTAGATTGACAAGCTCTAGGTGTGATTTGTCTCACTTGACACGGAATGTTACCTTCAACACTTGCCAATGAGAAGTCGACGGTGGGATTTGACAGGGCATTGTTCAACATGTATGAGAAGCCTTATACATCAAACTAGGTATGTCTAATGCGGAAAAAGAACAAAGGTCCTTCTATGACAAATCACATCAACAAATTTAACATGATCTCAACTCAGTTGAATTCAGTAGTAATCAAATTCAATGATGAGGTAAAAGCTTTGATTTTGTTATCTTCTCTACCTAAAAGTTAGAGTGTAATTGTGACTGTAGTGAGCAGTTCATTTGGTTTTAAAATGTTAAAACATTAGGAAATCCAAGATTTAATTCTTAGCAAAAATATTCATAAAGAGAGTCAAGTAAATTTTAGTTGCTACTTTATATACTGAAAGCAAAGGAAGAAGCAATCAATGAGGGCAGAACCAATATTTGGGTAGATCAAAGCTTAAAAAGAGAATCAAATTGAGATCTCGTGGTGAAATAATTTATTGGAATTGCAAAAAGAAAAGCTATCTATGATGAGATCATAAAGTCTCAAAAAAGAAAATTTAATATCGAGATCATAATCAAGAAGAAGATAAATCTATGAATTTGACTATTGAAGATGCTTGACAATGATGCTTTAATTTTGAGTATTGGCAATTTGATTGAATCTTGAATTCTAGACTCGATCTAATTTCACTCTACTTTGTGCAAATAATTAATGCACAATTTTGTTGCTAAAAACTTTGAAAATATTTATCTTACTAATAAGGAACCTTTGGATATTATGGGAAAGGGTGATGTTTACATTAAACTATTAAAATATATCAATGGAAGTTGCCTGATGCAAATATGTTCCAAGATTTCAGAGAATCTGACCTCTATAAGTCACTTAGATAGTACATGATACAAAAATTATTTTTGGGATAGCTCTTAGAAAATAGTTAAAGGTGCTTTAGTTTTAGCATAAGGAACAAAGTCAAAAACATTGTCCATGACTAAAAGTAGTAGAGAAACCACAACAGTTATTAACTCGAGACGCTTATTTCAAATAATGACGCTACATGCTTGCACACATGAGCAAAAAAGGAAAGAAAACATTAGCATCAAAGAGAAAATTGCCTAATTTGAAATAAAAAACATTGTCCATGACTAAAAGTAGTAGAGAAACCACAACAGTTATTAACTCAGACGCTGATTTCAAATAATGACGCTACATGCTTGCACACATGAGCAAAAAAATGCAAGAAAACGTTAGCATCAAAGAGAAATTGCCTGATTTGAAATCCATAGATATTGATCTATGTGAAAATTTGTCTTTGAGCAAGCACAAATTTTTCTGTTGTTTGAAGATTGGGAGAGGAAGAGAGAAACGAAAATTAGAGTTGGTGCATACAAATGTGTAAGAGCCAACTCTTTACATTCCACTGGAGGCTTGTGCTACTATGTCACATTTCTTGACAACTCCACTAGAAATGTATATGTTTATTTTGTGAAAAATAAATTTGTTGTGATTGCTTCTTTTAAAAGATGGAAAGCAAAAGTGGAGAATGAGACTAGCATGAAGATTAAATGTTTAACAATAGTGAGAATGATAGCAAGAAGTTCAAGTGGTTTTGTACAAGGAATATAAACAAGATGAAAAGAACTGTTCTCAACAAATCAAAACAAAATTGAGTTGCTGAGAGGATGAACATAACACTAAATTGTTGACACATTATTTTAGCCAACAAATTTGATAAAGGTAGAAATTCAAGACCATTAACCATGACGAGACCCATTTTTTGGTCAAAAAACAATGTTTTCAAGCTCCATTTCATTTCATTGCTACTTAGGTATTATTTTCTTAATAAGTCAAAGTTTGACTTTGTAAGGACCCAGCCTCGCTGTGTAATATTGTTCGCTTTGGGCCTTCGGCTCACGGCTTTAAAACGTGTTACGCAGGTTAGAGAACCCAATTTTTATAAACTAGCTCAGAACTCACCCCTAAGCGATGTGGGACAGGAGACGTGCCCCCTCCCTGCGCACGTCCAGGGACCGAGGTGCAGACGCACCGCCATCCCTCCTCCTTGTGCACCACTGCCTGGGCCATCACTCTTCCCCCCCCCCCCCCTTAAGAGCACAACGCCCTCGTTGTGGCCCCACACGCGATCGGGAGTCGACTGTGATACCACTTGTAATGCCTCGGGTCTCCACTGTACACATATTGTCCGCTTTGGTCACTAAGTCCTCACGGTTTTGTTCTTCTCAAGGCAGCCCATGCTACCCCAAGAAAATGCATATGTACAATTAGATGACCCATTGCCTTATAAGCTAGCCCAGACTCCCCCTCCAAACGATGTGGGACAACGAGACATGCCCCTTCCCCCGCACACATCCGAGGACCGTGGCGCGGACGCACCGCCATCTCTCCTCCCCATGTACCACCGCTTGGGCTGTCACAAACTTTTCAGTTAAACACTAATGTCTGGTCAACATTTTAAAAAAATGAAAAAAAAAATCATCAATTCTATCTTTAACAAGTATTATCAAACTTTAAATTCTTAGCTTTTACAAAAAAATGATCAAGAGTTGACTTTTCGGTTAAACCGATAACTTTTGACCCTCGATCGAAAAATTATAAAATTCATTGATTTTGAGTCATTATTAGAGTTGATTCCTTCTCAACATTTGATTTAGGGATCGTAATGCATCAAGATTGCAAGCCAATATTACAAATTCAAACTTGAGAAGGGTAGGCCAATAATCAAGCGCAAGTTTGGCGCCCTGACCAATCCTTCATAAATAGTGCCAATTAACTTGGTTTAAATCTAGCTGTTTGTGAAGGTTTGGAACTGGCAGCGAAGTGGAGGAAGAAAGAAGGGTCACGTGGGGTAGTTGTAGTGTCTGACTGTTCCACATCAGTTCGAACGATTTTGGGGATATATCCTCCCCCTAGGGAAGTCAACTATGTAATCCAGATGGGCCAGGCTGTGCTCATTCCTAATCCAAGTTTAAAATTGATCCATGAGCCGAGAGAGTTAAATAAAACTGTGGATTGGGTTACAAAAGCTCAACTCCGCCAACCTCTACCTCGGAATTGGGTCTCCCACCCCCCTCAATCCCTTTTGGATGTTCTTTGTTCTTAAGCCCATTTGGATTGTTCCTCTACTTTTACTACTTGGAATGAAATGAGGAATCTTTCGACCAAAAAAAAAAAAATTGGTTTAAATCTGATTAGGCCAAGTTAACTTAATTTCAATATTAATTTCGGCAAAATCATGGTAATTTGGAAAATTTTGGTTAAATGACAAATTGAGATTGACAAGGTTGGGCCATTGGGATGAATCAAGAGAATTGACCGAGTCCATAATACAATTTAAGAGAAATCAAAACAATTGGAAGGCCTTCAGTCGAAGCCAATTAGACCCAACTCATCGGATTGAAGACCAATAAAATCCATTTGGCCCACTTGGTCAAAACACCAAGCCCAATAGCAAAACTATAGTGAAATTAGACAATCCGAAGGCCCTGGGTCTGCTTGGTCAACCCAAGTTGACTCGATTAGATCAAAGAAGCACCAAATCACCAGCCCACGGCTGACCCTTCCTCCCTATTCTCCAATAATTGCAAGATTGCCACTTACCTAAATTACCAAATTACCATGCCAACTCATCAATATTTTTGAAGCCCAATCTTGGCCATTCATCATTCCTTCAATCTTGGCAACGCAAGGTGCCATGTCACCTATCCAAGTATTCTTTTAAGAGCAAGTGAGAGCTATACCTAGCCATGAATGAATTAATCTTTGCCTTGGATTAAATCATGACATGTAGGGTTAAGATTGACTCTTAGGTTAAAATTTGCCTCCAAAGATTAGAGCAAAAGTCTAACTTCATGTAATCATCCAATTATACCTAGGATGAGCATAGTTTCAAAGTGAAGCATTGACTTCAATCTATGTTTAGTCCAAGGTTAAGATGTGATGAAATTTTTTAAATTGAAAAAAATTGGTCCATGGATTTCGGATTGCTTAATAGAATTGATAAAAATATTGCATGTTAGAAGGTCTTAAGATCATCAAATTCATATCTAGCCAAATCCTCTAGGAAGAGTATCAAGTCCAATTGAGTTCAATTTCTTACCGATCAAACTTGATTTCACATGTTTAGGATAGGAATCAATGAAAATTAGCTCAAATATAGCTTAGTACTTTGATTTGCATATCCAATTTCTCTTAGAGCTCAAGCTAGCCAAATCTCCTAAGATTATTTTTTATATTCATTTGATGTCAATTAGCTTTGGGATTGGCATATATTAGATAGATGATGTCTAGGAGGGTATAGATTGAAATTTCATGTTGATTTCTTGGAGCTTTTCATGAAAATTATTACATATTTTGATGATTTTTACGTTGGATGATTGAATGTATGTTAAATGTTCATAAGCAAGTGTTTGAACATGCTCCAAGTTATGGAATTGGTTTTTTTTTTTTTTGTCGAAAAGATGTGACGTTCTATTCTTACTTTAAAGGAGATTTACAAGACAAATAAGGACTAATGTCCGAACATAATATATTCCATAAAGGCAAAGGAGGATTAATCCACCAATTAAGAGGAAGCTTGTTTGCTCGGTGGGTTCGTGCAATCCAGTCCGCAGCACAATTTTCTTCTCGGGTGCAACAGCTCACCTTGACATTTTCACATTGATCCAACTCGTGTTTGCAACGAAGGACAACTTCTTTCAAATTCCACTAAATTTCGGCCCAGCCCATAACCTGTTCAATTGCAGGGAGACAATCGTTTTCACAGATCCAGTGAAGTGGTTGACTCTGGAAGTCTTCCACGTACCGCTTCTGAAGTTCCTTAATATAAAAGAGACCGTGTAAAAGGGCTTCAACTTCCGCCTCTTGCGATGAAGAAACCCTAGATGTGCAAGCGAAGCCCTCGAGCATCTATCCTGACGAATCCCTCACCACACCAGCAACAGAGCAAAGAAACTTGCCCTGATTCCAAGAAGCATCAACGTTTAACTTCAAATCTTGTCGATCCAAAGTGGTTTCCATCGCCTAGGTATGTTTCGATTAGGGTTTAATCGTTGTTGTATCTTCTATCCTCGGATAAAAGTGGAGTGCTGATCTTGTGCACTTCTCAGGAGATCTGCAGAGTTTGGTGCTTTCGCTCGAAATATCCATCCATTTCTTGCCTTCCATATATGCCAGAGAACCAGTCCCGTGTATTCTCAATCAGGTATGTCTATGTTCATTTGGAAGGCTTCCATAATCCACTTGTCTGTCTGGTTGATCCTGCTTGTGGGACTAGGGCCCCTACAGGTTGGATCTTCCCATATGCCTTTTGTCCATTTACATAAAAAGAACAGATGTTCTTTTGTTTCTACCTTCTTATGACAGATAAAGCATAATGGGTCATGAACAATTTTTCGTTTATGTAGGTTTTCTCTCGTGCGAAGGGCGTTTTGATAGAGAGCCCAAAGGAAAGTTTTGATTTTTGGTGGCACAACAAGGGTCCAGAGTTTGGTCCATAAGGTACGTGGTGGTCGAAACGAACGGGAGGCCTTATTGAGCTCTTGCTTTGTGGTTGCTGAAATTGCTCTGTTGTAGCCACTCTTGACAGAGTATTTCCCAGTATTATTACCTGTCCAGACTAGGTAATCTGATTGCGATTGTGGGTTTAGTGGGATAGCTAAGATCTCATTAACAATACCTGCATTATAGAACTGTTGAATCTTCGTACATTCCACTCGGATTCTGCACGTATTAGCTCGGATACCATTAGAGGTTCTGATGGATTGATTTGTCCACCAATTACCCATTGCATTAACCACTTATCTTCTCGAATACGAATAGATTGACCATCCCCAACTGACCACTTGATGTTTTCTTGGATTGTGTCTCTGCCAATTACCAAACTCCACCATCCCCATAAGGGGCATTAGCCCGTGCTTGCTGTCCAGAGATTCCCTTTAGGAAAGTAGATTCCTTTCAACACTCTACTCCACAGGCATAAGGAGAATTTGATAGCCTCCATACTTGCTTGCCCAACATGGCATAATTCAAGGTAATCAAATCTTTGAAACCCATTCCTCCTTCATCTTTTCGAGTTTTCATCACCTCCCAATTTTTCCAATGAATGCCCCTTTTATGATCACCTTTTTGCCACCAGAATGATGCAATTCGTTGTTCTATTACTCTGCAGATAGATATTGGCAGCTTGAAGATGGACATAGCATGCATAGGTTTGGACTGAACAACACTTTTAATCAACACCTCCTTCCCTGCCTTAGTAAGTAATTTCTCTTTCCACCCTTCTAGCTTTGTATTGACCCTAGCTAATATCCATGCAAACAATTCTTTTTTTGATTGACCCCAATCTGTGGGAATGCCCAAATACTTCCCTATTTTTTCAAACACAGGGACCCTTAATTCTGTGGCCATATTTCTCTTCAAAGTTAAGGGACAATTTGCACTAAAATACACCATTGATTTGTTTAAGTTGATTGCTTGTCCCAAAGCATAGCAAAGATCGTTTAAGTATCAATGCCAGGTTTTGACATTCCATAATAGTACCGTCCATAAAAGATAACATCATCCCAAACAACAGATGTGAGAGTTTAGGACAAAACATGTTTAACTGTATGCCTTTAATGCTGCCATCTGTAATTGCTTTGTTCATCAACCAAGTGAGAACATTTGAAACCAATATAAATAAATAAGGTGATAGGGGATCGCCTTGTCTGATTCCTCGCGAAGGATGGAAGAAAGGGGTAGGTTCTCCATTTATCTTCACACCGAAAGACACTGTAGACACACACTACATTATGAGTGTTACCCACTTTTCAAAAAACCCCATATGCAGCATGCAATCCCTCAGAAAATCCCATTCAATTCTATCGTATGCATTCTGCATATCTAATTTAAGTATGGCCTGATGTTTTTTTCCTTTTTTTGGTGATGCGACGTTGGTGCAATACTTCCTGCACAATGAAGATATTGTCTTGTATCTGTCTACCTTGAACAAATGCACACTGTTCTGGTTCAATAATAGATGGTAACCACTTCTTCAGTCTATTTGCTAGAAGTTTTGAAATTACTTTATAACTGAAATTGCATAAACTGATAGGTCTGTATTGGCTGATATTCTCAGGGTTTTTCACTTTAGGGATTAAGGAGAGATGTGTCTGGTTGAGAAGGGGATCAAGAAGCCCTATCTAAAAAAATTTCTGAACTAACTGTAACAAGTCAGTTTTCACAGTATCCCATGAATGTTGATAAAAAATGCCACTGAAGCCATCTGGGCCAGGTGCCTTGAATGCTCCCATCTGATAAACAGCATCCTGGATTTCCTCCATCAAAGGTACAGCCACCAGATCTTCATTAATGTGTTGTGTTATAGGTGATGGACACTGGATGAGAACATGTTGGTACTGCCCAAGGCCCTCTGATTTATATAACTCTTTATAAAATGACAGAATATGATTGCGGAGCATTATAGGATCTCTGCACCAGTTTGCATCTTCTAATTGCAACATAGTTATTCTATTTCTCTACCTCCACTGTATAGTAGATGCATGAAAAAAGTTGGTATTCTTATCTCCCCATTGCATCCACTTATGCGTGATCTCATACCCCAGAATTGTTCCTCCTGTTTGTGCAGTTTCTCTATCTGAGAGACAATGCTTTGTTTTTGCTTTCTGCTGGTGTGCTGGTCAAACTGATTAGTAAGCTCTGTTAAGGCCATATTTAGCTCTTTGATCTGCAATCTTGCATTGGCAAACTTCTCTTTGCTCCATTTTGCCAACACTTTTGATGTATCCTTTAATTTTTCTGAAAGAGTGCGTAGTTGGATAGAGTTAGATTTCCATGTTTGTTGAATAAGTTCATAATACTCTTCATGCTCTGTCCAGAAAACCTCCAGTTTGAAGGATCTATTTATCTTCGTCTTCCCAGGATAGAGTCGAAGAATCAGAGGACTATGATCTGAGCCAATAGCTAGAAGGGCTTGGACTTCAGCTTCATGAAAGGTAATTCTCCACTCCAAGGTGCATAGTACTCGATCTAGTCGTTTCTTAATGAGATCCTCCCCATCTTTGTTATTTGCCCATGTATATGCACACCCATGACTGTCCATATCCATTAAAGAAAGTTCATTGATCATGTTTCTGAATGTTGCTATACGACTGTTATTAGCTTCTTTTTTCCCAACTCTCTCCCATACATACAGAATCTCATTAAAATCTCCCATGCAGATCCACGGGCAAGAATTGTGGGGTTTAATGTGTCCCAACATCTACCATAAGGTCAATCTCTCTCCAAAATTGGTAGATGCATGAATAAAAGTAATTTGCATATGTTGCTTGATGTCTGGATCAGTACAATCCACATCAATATAGTGCTTTGAACTAGCTTTTACCGTCAAAGATACTTCCTCATGCCACGTAAGAGCTAAACCCCCTGCTATGCCTGAAGGATTCACAAGAAAAACATTTTGGAAATGTAATTTTTTGCAAAATTTTTCCACCATTGCTTCTTTATTCTTAGTCTCCATTAGAAAGAGTAAACTGGGCCTTTCTTTAGCCGTTAAGGTTTTTAGCTCTTGGATTGTCAGGGGGTTGCCTAGCCACTGACAATTCCAACTAACGATTTTCATGGCGTCACTGATGGCTTATTAGGGCTAGCCACCAAAGCCCATTCTTGTCCTTCTGCAACCAGTTTCACAAGGGTGTCCAGAAATTCAGCGTCGTCAATCAAGAGAGGGGTTTGTTCAGGTATACACTTCTGTTTTTTAGCCTTCTGAACCTTCATATTCTTCTTACTACATTTCCCGACTTTTGATAGAACTTGTTTATGGTTTTCAGGGCATTGTACCTGTTTACCATAGTCTCTGACTTCATTAGTAGACCCTTCATTAGCTTGAGCTATCTCTTTGCCAGGAGAGCTATCGAGTCTTCTTTTGCTGTAAGCTCCTAGTTGCATATCAAGAACTGCCTCATGAGCTATAATATCCATACCACTAGACTAAGAAGGTGTAACAGGTACTGTTTCTTCCACAATAATTTCTTCTTCAATTTTGCCATAAAATGTTTCCTAATAAGGGCTATGCTCACTTGCTTCTGTCTTCAACTAGGGGGCCTGTATGGTCTGATTTTGTTGTTTCCCCAAGGTGACTGTGCATAAGGAATTTCAGCACAATCAAAAGCATAGTGCCCTATTCTCCCACAAGAATAACAGTAATGTGGGAGACGCTCATACTTGAATTCCACCCAAAGCCATTTGGATCTAATGTCCAGGATTGCCCCCGATTTCAGTGGTACATTCAGGTCAACTTCTATTCTCACTCTTCCTCTTTTCTATTGATTACCTGTTGTATCAAGGTTAACTTCCATAACTCGACCGATTCTACTTCCCAGATCTTTGAAGACTTGCTCTACTCTCCAGCCGGGGGAATACCCCGGTACGCACCCAAAAGCAGCTTTAGTAAACTCGTAACGATGCTCTGGAACTTCGGCTCGCACTTTGTCTTAAAACTAGCAGGTTGCTAGAATACGACCAAGGTGATGTTTTCATAATTCTCTCTTTTTCCTCCTCCGTTTGAAAGATGAAAGTAAATAGCCCCGGTTCTTTTTGTGAACAAATTACAGTGTCAGTTTTCCAAGCTTTTTTCATGGTGGATACAAATGCTGGGTAATTGACGTGAGGTTTGGAATACAGCTTACCAAAGAGGGTGCGTTTACATTCCTCCTTTTTGTATGGAGAAATTTCAAAGGAAACTTCTACAACATCCTCCTCATACCAAAGGTAACCAGTCGTTTACATAGTGCTGCCACTCGCAGTTCATTTTCTCCTTTTCTCTCCATGGATACTAATTTGAAATATTACTAGACCGATCTATCACCACTAAAAATCGAGAATGCTCATCTTCCTCAAATACACAACACTAGCATCCACTACTCCTCCACCACAGCCATGGCCAGAGACTCAAGAAATCAACCAGAGACAGAAGATCCAACCTAATTGACGAGTATCCGAAGAAACCCAAAGTGAATCCGAAGGCAAAGCTGCGAGATCCAAACCTATACAAAAGAGCGATGGCTGGATCGGCGCAACCCACTGTTCAATTCGCGGTTCAAACTTCAACACAGCAACATCAGGAGATTTTTTGGTTTTTTTTTTTCCGTATGGATATTAAGAGGAGAAATGTAATAAAAGGGGAAGAAGGTTAGAAAATAGATTGAATATGCTTGAATGTGCTTAAAGATGTGAATGATATTCTCGAAAATTAAAATATGATCCGACATTGCTACGTTCTTCAAATTTGCCAAAGAAAAATAATGTGTTTTGAATATGAAATATTGGTTTACATAAAGTTTGTAGTTAACATCATAAACTTTTCTAGTGGTATAAAGATTTTTTAAAATGGAATTCATTTGATCTATCAAAGTACCAAAGAAATCCAGTAGTTTGATCCATGAAAACTATTCTCGTGTTGGTTTGACTTGTTTTGCAATTATAAAATACCCTCTTTTGCAAAAAAAAAAATAAAAAAATGAGACTCATTAGGGAGGTCCCAAACTATAAATGTGGAAAATATCATAAATTTTGAATAAGATTTGGGCGGGCAATTTGATTAATTTCGGACAAGTGAAAAATTGGCCTAAAAAACCATTGCAGTTTGAGTATTTAGGGAAAATGTGCAATTTCGTCATAGCTTGAGGGCTCTTTTTCATAAATTCAGAAAGTGAGAGTTTTATAGCACAATTGAGCCAGCTGTCCGTAAAACTTGGCGCCCCTTTGAATTTTGTGATATATTTCCCGTATTTTTTTTTTTTTATAAAAAAAAAAAATCGGGTCTAAATTGGGTCAGATCCTGAGTGGGCAGTTTAAATTGAATAAATCGTATTGACCGACTCACAATTGGGGAAAATGATCTTAATATGAGTCAACCTAGACTTCCTAAACTTTCATTATTTTTGGAGTTTCTCAAATCGGAGTTTATTCAGGCCCTTAATTGGATTAAAACATAATTAGCCAGAAACAGATTATAAAAAAAAAAAAAGTAAAAAAATTAAAAAAATTATTAAAAATTATTTATAAAAAAAAAAAAAAAAAAAACCTAAGTGGCCTTCTTGGGTCACTAATTGATTTTGTAATTTCTAAGGTTGTTTAGCCTCATTGCATGTTTAACTGAGCTCGTATGTGATTGATTAGATATATATTAGGATCAATTGCGATTAGTGACACATAATTCTTTGGCAGGTGGTTTAAGAAGGGGGATTAGGCTTTAATTAAGCATTTTGTAACTTAGCCCACTGCATGATAAACATTCAAGTGGGGGTTAATGATTATTTAGCGATGATTAATCAATCAATAGTTCTATGAGGTGGATGGATGATTGAATTGCATGATTGACATCAAATTGCCGAGCCGAACTTGAACTTCTTGATTGTTAACCTATTGTGTGAGCTTACTAATTACTTGAATTTAATGTTGGCATGAAAGATTGGACAAGATCAATGTCAGAGGCTGATGGCCGAGAGCTCAAGGAGGAAGGCCAAGAAGACGATTAGACTTAGGCTAATTAGCTTAGCTTAGCACCAATTAGGCTAATCTAGTTAATGAACTTAGGAATTAATAAGCCAGTAAATTAAGACCTTAGTTAACATAGCCTAACGAGGAAAATAAAAGTCAATTAGACTTGGGATCACTCTTCCAAGGAATATCTAGCTTAGCTTAGATTAGCCTCATCATCTCATCAAAAAAATGAGTAGAATTTTAGGCTAACCTTAATCTTGAATTAGGATTAGTCTCTAATACCAAATTTATTGTGATTTAAGTCACAAGGCTAATAATAAGGTAATGCATATTCTCTGCCTACCTTAGTATTGGGACAAATTTTTAGGGGTTCATGTCCCAAGGCTTAAAAACAAAGCAACGTAATATTCTTTACCCGACTAGTATCGGGTTTTCATTTCCACATTGTACTTTGAGTTTTAGATACTTTGATGTTTAATTACCGCACTTTTAATAAGTGGGTTGTTTTAAATATAATATTTGATTGAACAATAGAATGCGATTTCAACATGGCATCAAAGCCCATGAGAAAAACCTAATATGGAGGCCACTATTCTGACGTCCCCCAGCCTCAATTTCTCCAATTCCGGCGTCGCCCAACCCTACACCAACAACATTCAGCCGTCACTCTTATTTTGGCGTCGCCCAGATCTGTCGCCCCTATTCCCGCGTGACCTAGCCCTGTTGCCCCTATTCCGGTGTCGCCCAGCCGCATCGCTCAGCCCCACATCTCACCACCAGCGGCTCCGATGAATTCAGGCCCGCGTCGCCCAACTACATCTCCCCACTCGCGGGTCTGATGCAAAGAAAAGTTTCTCTGACATTACTTTCACTTATACGAATACCTTAAATCTCCAATTAAATATTGAAAATCATACCGGGCCAGTAAGCCTGGCAAGATTCATGTGTGGGATCTTCGTGGAGGAAGGACAGCTGAAGCTTTTCGAAATCCTAGAGAGGTGGGTTGGTGACAATAACTCTGCCTTTAAAATCTCGATTTTGTCCAGCACTGCAGCCCCCTTGAGTGACACAAGAGAAGAATGTTTTGTGATGCTTTTCAATTAAAGACTGATGCTAGTTATTTTTCAGTGGGAGTTGATTTTTGGGGCACTTTGGTATTGATTATTACAATTTGCTATCGATTGGAGTTAGTGGAATTTTTTTTTGTCAGAAAATAAATATTTCATTGCTAACGGTTAGGTGGATAATATAAAATTCCAAGATCAAGACATAAGATTAAACATGGTGAAGAGGGGGCTCTCTTTCCAATTTGATGATAGAGAATCTGCCCAATGAGTCTTGGCAATCCAATCTGCAGCATGATTTGCCGTTCTCGACTCATACTTTAAAGAGACCCAGGTAGTTGGCCTATCAATAATCTGCAGTCTTCAATTATGGACCAGGTGGCCCAAGGTATTTCCAACCCGCCTGACACACATTTCACCACTTGAGAATTGTCAGAGATAATTTCCACGTGTAGTGGCTAGTCAGAGTTCAATTTAGTTCGTGCGGATGTACTTTCCTTTCTCCATGAACTTTTCTTCTGCCATGATAAGGCTTCTCGGCTGGCTAGGGTTTCCACAATCAACACCGAAGAAGCTCGGATTTGCTTGGCAAATCTGTCGATGATGGTTCCCCATTCATCTTTGCATATTCTGGCAGCCGATCCCTCTATTGTCAAGCTGCACCAGGAGATGTCAACTTCAGCTTGAGGGAGTTCAGAAACGGTAGACTCCATTGCATCTATCCCGACGTGGGTCTTGTCTCACCTGTCATCCCCTTGGGTTGCCATTTCGTATAAAGATGGACCATGGAGGTGGCTTCTTCAATGATAGATCTCGGGTATGGTCTCCTTCTTGAAAAACTAGAGTGTTGCGAGCCTTCTAGATCTACCATAGGACCTCTACAAATAGTGCTTTTGTCTTTGGGTTCGTGTTCAAGGTGAGGAAATCATAAATCCATTTGTCGATTCTAACTAGACTTATTTTGTCCAGTCGCATAATGTGAAGAGGTGTTTCACCGTCTCTGGAGATTGGCCGCATAGTGAGCAAGTTGGTTCAGGTATCATCTTCCTTCTATGTAGATTTTCCTTTGTTTAGATTGTTGCAAAAACTCCATAGTAGGAATCGAACTTTGGGAAGATCTGCAGTTTCCAGGTGTTGTTCCATAGTGTTTTAGGGGCCTATTAAATTGTTGATGGTTCTTCCTCTGTTTTGGTACTTTCCCGAGCATGTATTATTATAGCTGCTTTGATCCCTGCATCGTTAGTTGTCCACACTAGTTTATTGGGTCCAGAGTTGTGACATCCTAGATTTTTCACTTCTACTTTCAATTAAATTAATTGGACATTTTATCGACGTGTCTATAGGGCTGTTCTCAGAGCTGATCACTCTTGAGATAACTAGACTATCTAGGGAAGCAATTAAGGAATTTTAACATAATAAATCTGAGAATTCGATCAGGAATCGGCTACTCGACCATGCTAATCTTTAGAGGCCATTACGGCACAATTAAAAATTGATAAGGAATTAGAGATAGGTCGGTTCGACTGAGATATGTAGCTAAACATGGGTGACTCCACTAAATTGGAAAATTCTCGTCGAACGACACTAAACTGATTTTTCTATCGTTTTGGTACCCTATGTCCGTATTTGAATCCTCAAGATTTTCACGACCACCGAGAGTCGCCAATGTGTCGATTGGGTTCATTGTGGCTTGAAGAAAATCGACCACAGGTCATTTCCACTAAAAATTTCCAAAAGTTATCAGGTAGCCTAGGTCACGTTAAAATCGCGTCGGATTGAAATTAACTGCGAATTTGAATCCGATTTTTGAAATTGAAAGTTTTATCATGTCACAAATAATTTAGCAACGTCGACTCAATCTCCGAATATTTTTCTGCAAACATAGACTTTTTGGGAAAAAGTCGTTGTAGGGCTATTTTTGTTCAGAAAATGTCAGGGACGGTTTTTTATCACGAAATTGGGATGCATGTAGGATCAATTGGTGAGGAAAAAAACTAACGACAATCGTGCAACGGTCGTGTGGCAGCGGGTGACAGTTGGCTGTTCAAGAGTAAGAAGAAAAAACAAATAAATACAAAAATTTATAATTTTTTACCACATGCATTTCTATTCTTTTTATAATCTAAGAATAAAAATTTTGTATAATTACCAAACACCTTATTTTACTCAGAAGTATTCCCGGAGTAGAAATAGAAAAAAAAACTATTTCTGAAAAAAAAAAATCCCCGGAATAGAAACATTGCCAACGAGACACTGATAACAGCAATTCTCATCTCAAAGGGTGTGTTGGAACACCATCAATCCATAAATAACAAATCTAACAAATTTGCAAATCTTCAAGCACCATTATTCACCAGGATTTCACCATTATCTCTGCTATTGCTGGGGTGCGTGGTATCTGGAAGTTGTCGGTCAACTCGTAATGAGCCATGAGAAACCAGACATGGGTTATGAGCTCGCCCCCCCTCCGCATCTACTGAGCATGATCCATCGCTTTGCACTTGCTAGCCGCATAGATCAACATGTCTGCCCACACCTGCCTGATTACACCCCATTTTTTAAGCTCGGATGAGATGCTCTCCAACTCCAACGCGAGTCAGCACCCATTGAACAGCACATACTTGACTTTGTCTTCCTTCGTCACGCTCAGATTGAATCTGGTCTTCACTTGGCTGCGAAATGTGATCTCCTTGTCCCGGGGTCCTCCCTTTCTCAGTCGTTGCGCATGCGCTCACTCTCATTGTGGCCATGAGCTAGTCTCTCTGAAGCGGATTTACGCATGGCAAAGTACCTCTCGATCTCTTTATAAATGTCTCGGAACTTGATACTTCTGATTCCAACTGGCAACATCGAAGGATACATTACTAGGAGATGTAGCATGTATCAAGACAAGTGCAAACTTGTCAAGGAATAGCGCTTAAAATGGGTCTGGCTATTCCTATCTTGCTCCTGAATGCTGTCTGGTCTACTATCGGGGTAGTAGCAGAGCTCCGTCACTATGTGCCAAACTAGGATGCTCATGTCAAAGTCCAGCTCCATGCTCCATTCCAACTGATCAAGCAAATTATGTGTGCTCAACACATGGCCTCCCCTGTCAATCCACGAGGAGGGCAATTTCTGCTCACCCTTCGCTTCCTTATCGGTGATCGTCTCAAGAATTAGTTCCCTCATATAGCCTGTCACGTCCTCGCGGCCATGGTAGAGAAACTTCACCCCTATCTCGTCAACGTGCAATAGCTTAAGGAATTTCCACCAGCATGAGTCATTTTCTTTGAAGGAGCACCTCATTAGGTTGTATTGGCTGATGGAATTGGACCACCTGCACCTTTTAGACAGCGGTTGGATTTTGTTGACAAAATTGAACACAGATAATTGCTTGTTCTTTATGAGCCAACGGGCAAACTGGTCGGAGAAAAGGATATGAGACAGTGCGTCTAACTTGAGGAAAATGGCTGCTCCTAGCAACAGGAAGATCAAGCACAGATCCGCCTTCAAGTATCGTCTCTTGTCACGCAAAGAGAAGACCACTAGGGAGACACATATCGAGAATGAAATGAAGAGTCTACAAATAAAGCCCTAGCTCGTATACACCGCCTTCGCCTTCTCGTTGAACACATCGTAGATAAGGCCCAGTTCAATTTCAATGACATTAAATGCCTCTACACTGTGCTTGTCACACAGTACCTCCCTTGAGCCTTTTAAGGACCTATTTACGTTTCTACTTCTCCCGATTTTTGTTCTTTTGTTTCCCGGAACAGAAAAAGAACATAAATCTATTTGGTAATGTCAACTTTTTTTTCTATTCCCCAAAATAGAAAAGTGGTTGGGGAATAGATTTGGAACGAAAATAAGAAAGAAAAAAAATTAACTTCTTGTTCTCGGGAACAATTTCTAGAAATAAGTTTTTTTTTCTTTTCTATTTTTCTTTTGTTCTTCTTCCTCGTAGTGGCCACCATCGGCCGCCTGCCAACCATCGTTCGGTGATCGTGCGATGGTCGTGCGGCGGTCGTGCGGCGGTTTTGTGGCAATTGTGCAATGGTCATGCGGCGGCTTTGCGGCAATCGTGCAACGGTCGTGCGGTGGCGGGCGGCGGTCAACCGTCTGTTAGTAAGAAAAAAAAATATAAATACAAAAATATATAATTTTTTTACCAAACGCATTTCTGTTCTTTTTCTAATCTAAGAATATAAATTTTGTATAATTACCAAACACCTTATTTTACTCAGAAATTATTCCTAGAGTAGAAATATAAAAAAAATTATTTCCCAAAATAGAAACATTGCCAACGAGACACCGAAAACAGCATTTCTCATCTCAAAGGGGGTGTTGGAACACCATCAATCCATAAATAACAAATCCGACTAATTTGCAGATCTTCAATCACCATTATTCACCAAGAATTCACCATTATCTCTGCTATTGCTGGGGCGTGCGGTATCTGGAAGTTATCGGTCAGCTCGTAATGAGCCATGAGAAACCAGACATGGGTTATGATAACGTTAAGAAGTGTTTTTCTATGCCCTTTTCTCAATTTATGACTCAACATAGAATGATTCATGAATCTTCTTGTCCTAATATAGCACAATAGAATGGTGTTGCTAAAAGGAAGAATAAATATTTGTTGGAAGTTACTAGATCGTGTTATTTCAAATGAAGGTCCCAAAACCTATTGGTCCGATACTTTTCTAACCGCATGCTATCTTATTAATCGCATGCCTTCTTCTATATCGCAAGATGGCATTCCTTTTTCCACTTTGTTTACAGTCACTGTTTGTCTTACCACCCCAAATTTTATATTGTTTGTTTTATTCATGATCATCAACCTGGAGTATCAAAACTTGATCCCAGGGCCATCAAGTATATGTTTATGGGTTATTTACGTACTTAAAAGGGATATCGCCGTTATTCTCCATCATTAAGAAAAATATATATAATTGCTGATGTTTCCTTATTTGAATCCACTCCTTATCATGATGTTCCAATTACTATTCCGAATTGGATGAAGACTTATATGTGACGACCATTCAATCAATGCTCCAACAAGTTTCAACAGTATCTCCACAAGAACCATCTCCTCTCCAATTTTATACTTGACATCCTCTAATAGCTACTACTCCCCCTATCCTCTTGTCACTACTACATTGTCTTCTGCTCCAAATTTGGCCTTAGTTACCTCCTCTTGTATCTGATCTTGATCTTTCTATTGCTCCTAGCTACTTAGAAGGCATGGTTTCAGCAGCAATAGTAATAGTATTATTAGCTTCAAAATCGACGAGGATTTTCATTTAAAGATTGCCCTATGAAAACTTCTTATTACTTAAGGATACTATCGAAAAAAGAACGAACTCATAAGTAGTATATGGAATATTCGATTTTTTTTTATATATATGCTTGCTCTAGTTTTTTTTTTTTTTTTTTATGTTGAAACAGTTTTTCTCTATCCATGGGCAATGAATTTTGATGTTTTGGGGGTATCCGTATTTATAGAAACTTTAATTTTGTGCTTATCATAAATGTCAGTTTAGTTTATGCATGGCAAAAAGAGCATTGGAATGGTTAGTTCCCGAATATTCAGATAATAGTAAAATACACACACACACACACACACACACACACACACACACACACATTGAGACAATTATGAATTCCATAGAATTTCCCTTTCTAGCTCGTACACGTGCTTGTAGTCAACATTCTATTGCAAGATTTATCCCATACTCGTCTGTATCTCCTTTTCATTCCTTTTTGTTTACTGTTGAACAATATATTGTCCCTAAGTCTCTGGCTAAGGCATTACAAAGTTCTGATTGAGGAAAACAATGGAATAAGGATTAGGCTCTTTAGATTAATCAAACTTGGGATTTGGTATCTTTTCCTTTAGGCAAAACTGCTATTGGTTGTCGATGGATATATGCTATGAAAGTCAATCCTATGGTTCTCTTACTCGTTTAAAAGCAAGACTTGCTACTAAAGGATATACTCAGGTGTATGGGGTTTGACTATTTGGATAATTTTTTATCCTGTTGCCAAAATTACTTTTGTTTGAATTTTGATCTCTTGCTGCCACATATAACCGACCGTCGTTTTAGCTTGATCTTAAGAATGTTTTCTTGCGTGATACTCTTAATAAGGAAGTTTACATGGAGCAACCTCTAGGGTTTGTTACTTAAGGGGAGTCTAGAGGACTGGTTCGCAAATTAATTAAAAAAAATCTGTATATGATTTGAAGCAATCCATGAGCATGGTTTGGAAGACTTATGAGGCTGTACTTTCTTTTGAACTATCTAGATGTGAAAATGATCGCTCTTTATTTTATAAACAGTCAAAGGGAGGTAAATCATTCTTGATTATGTATGTTGATGATATTATCATCACAAGAGATGACCTGGTTGGTATAGCTGAACTAAAGATCTATCTTCAGCAACAATTTCAGACTAAAGAATTAGGAAAGTTAAAGTATTTTCTAAGAATTTAAGTTGCACAATCACATAAATCTATTGTTGTCACGGTGAAAATGTCCTAAATTTGCTTACTAAGACAGGTATATTTGGGTCTAAACCTCTTGATTTGCCCATGGAACAATGGGTTAAGCTAGTTGCTGAGTAATGAGAGATTCTTCATAATCTCGAGATATATAGAAAACCGGTGGGTGAACTAAATTATCTCATAGTTATTCGTCCAGATAGTCTTTCTAGGTAGTGGTAAGCCATTTTTTGTCTTTCCCCCCACACATCTCACTAAGATGCAATTATTCATATATTAAGGTGCTTCAAGAAGACTCCAAGGAAAAGATTTGTTTACCAAAATCATGGTCATAGTAGAGTGGAAGGATTTTCTAATATTGATTGAGCAGAGTCTCTAAATGATAGGAGGCCAACCACTACCTATTGTACTTTAGTTGGAGGAAATCTAATATCATGAAAGAATAATAAACAAAGTGTTGTTGTCCACTCTAATGCAAAATCAAAATATAGAGCAATGACACAAATGATACATGAATTAATGTAGATTCAACAATTATTGAGTTGGGCTTTCTAGCTTCAATGCCCATGATTCCATGGTATGATAATAAAGCTACAATGCATATAACTTCCAACCCAATGTTTCATGAGAGAACAAAACATATTTAGGTTAATTGTTTTTTTATTCAAGAGAAGTTGCGGAGTGGATTAATCCTTCCCAATCACATCCAAACTAGTGAATAACTTGCAGATGTTTTTACTAAACCTCTAGGTAATGAGAGGATAGATTATATTTGTAATAAACTGAGCATGATTAATATCTATGTTCCAATTTGAGGAGGAGGGTGAAGTGATCTTTAGAACCTTTAGGGCTTCTATTGATGTATATATTGAAATTTAGTGAATAATAAAAAATACTTTTCCCTATCACAGAAAGTATTGTTAGTAATAAGAGTAGAATAGTAATTCATGTTTTAGTATTATTAAGCATATATATTTGTAACTCTAATTGAATAAAAGAATACGATTATCTCTTCAACAATAAGGAATAATTTCAAAATTCACTATGGAACATCTCACTTATTCAATGACCATAGACTACTAGAGTCAAACAAACGAAAATTTTCCTAATTAGTTTCATCTTAAATAGCCAATGAAAGATAAATTATCTTTGACACATGCAAGATATCTCTAAGGCATTCCAAATAGAATCCTCTATATTTCACAAAACTTCACGTAAAAATTATCAAGAATGGATTGATATTGGACTGTAGCTATCAAGAAGCATCCCCATGGCGGAATGAATAGTGGACGGAGGAAAAGAACACAAAAGGATACGGAGGTGGTGAGCCTCTCGTCTTATGCTTTGTGGGACCAAAATACGACAGCATAACTAACAAACATATCCCAAAATAATCTACAATTTACTTCTAGAGGCGGCAGTCAATTCCTCCTGGTTCACTCCCACTAAACTGCAATTTCGTAACAAAAACTTGGATAATCTTCTGAATCCAAAAAGAATGGCTAGGCCTCACTCTGAGACTAGTATTCTGTCTCCAGAACTCCATCAATGAGTCCAAATTCCATGGCCTGCAATACAAAACATGATAGAAGAGTTTGATTCAACTTCTGTCTATACAACTAGAGCTATGGAATATTTTACGATGACACATTAACATCATCAATTGCCAGAAGGAGATTCAAAAATTACCAGAGAAATCCATGTGGAGGTCTAGGCAAAAGTATTGTGTGTTAGAAAATCTAATCTAAAAGCTTAAACTAATTGGTGAAGCGCAAATACGTGAAGGTAAAGTCCATTGAAACCCCCCAAACAAGTAATATAGATACTTAAACACTCTCTCACATGCAAACTGGACTACGAATGCCACATAAATATTACAAATGGAGAGGCGGCTCACACGAGAAATAAATTGAGGTGAAACCTAACTCCGATATGTTATAAAGGCCAACCTAAAAATCTAAACCAAGAGGTGGAGCGACTTCATGAATATAAAGCCCATTGAACCCCATAAACAGGTGATGTGGGCTACTTCATCAGTGTGAACAAAGGACGATGACATGGAGATTAAATAATGTAAATGGTGCTTCAAGATTCCCTCTAAGGCATTACTGCATTATATTTGAATAACTCAAACACAGGTCGAGAATCCACCATGATAGTCAGCAGACATTAGGTGGTTGAATAGGTTTAATGCTACTTTTTACCTATTTCCTCTTCGTCCTATACAGAGAAAAGAGTCCTAGGATATCTGGCATGAATAGTGACTGGCTGCTCACTGCCTCCTGCTACTTCATTATCCAAACTATCCTAATAAACAGTCGTTTAAATAAATTCGTAGCGAAAAAAATGACTAGTCTTCTCCCCCATTGTATTAATCAACAAAGAAAGAGGTCAGTGCTATATAGCCCCTTATTGTGTGATCTAATATTGACCAGGGTCCCAACTTCAATAGGTGACCTCCCGCAGTGATCCTCGCTTTTAATAAAGTGCAACACTTAATTTTTCCGTTCTTTAGAAATATACAAAACCAACTAATCATGTCATCTTGAAAACGTGCAAAGTGCTAGTGATTTTAAAGGAAAAGAATTCAGAAAAATTCCCTCAGACCAACTACTCATGCCACCTGAAAGAATGTGCAAAGTGCTCATGAGTCATGATAAATGAGGAAAAGGATTCAGCAAAATTACCTCAGAAACGGATAAGAAACGATCCCTCTCTGTGTACTGCTGCACTTTCTCAATAGATTGACCAGTAAAAGCAGCATACATTTTGTCAATTTTCTGCAACAGATTATCCGTAAAAGATCAAGTTGTAGAGATTGCAACAACAACCTCAAAATTGAGCCAAGACACAACAAAAACACCATCAGAAGGACAACTTGATATTAGTAAAAATGACATATAATGGCATTTCATGACATAAATTTAATTTTCTTAGAAACTGCTAATCTTCTGTCATGTTTTCCAAGAAGCTAAACAATAATTAACGAGCTAACCAAACTATGTTCGCATCTTTCACTCAACCATACTGAGGAGGAAATAAAAAGTTCCATTTCACCTCAAGAACTCAAGAGATTTAAAAAAAGAGATGCAAGAACTGAGATATTTAAGAAAGAGATACAAACATGGCGAGCTTGAACTGCTTCATTCACTTGGCGCCTAACATCCTCAACATGGCCCTACAAGAAGAATTATGTGGAATCAGACCTGTGATGACCAATATGTCATCACCTAAAACTATGCAACCATTTCTCTGCTATATCAAAGTTTCTCTAGTAAAATTATTCTCCTCGATGAACATAAGCTGCATCTCTGAAACAAATTAAACTGGAGATCAAGTGAAGCGTCAAAAACAACTCAGCCTTGTCATTGTGGCTAATATGGCAACCAGCTCAACATTAAAGTGCTACCACAAAACTATAAGATGTATACAGCAAGTAGGTATTCCCATGTAAAGCAATATAAGACTAACAGAAATTAAACTAGCAACCAAACAGCAAGATGTGCGGAAAATGTAAATCTTCCCCAACTGTAAGATGAGTGCAGAAAACTTAGGTATCCTCAACCTTTAAATCCCTACAACCAAACCGTTTGATGTGTACAGAACACAGGTAATCCCATCCAAAGCAACATAAGGCTACAACAGAATGAGAAACCAATATCTCATTGGGGTTGAGGCTGTTGCAGTGAAGGCTCCAACAGATGTCACTTTACATTCAGCCATGAAAACAGGAAACAAATTTAAGGATATTTAATGGCACAAGTACACTGAATTTAATAAATTATGTCCTCCTTTACATGATACATATCATCAGAAAAGCTCAAGCAATCAAGGTCTGTCAACTGATATGCGACTAAGCTCCCTCCAAGGCATCAACAAATTAATCTTTGATTAGTAATTTGCTTTCCCTTTTCATTTCTCCCCAATGAGGAGTGGCACAGCGAATGTCAATAGAAAAGAGAAAAAGGCTCATTACCTTTAAGGGTGAAAAAGAATATAGGGAATTGACGTAGGAAATAAGCATGAGAGCCAAGGAATGGAAAACTTCATTTTCGATTCAGCCAGGGACAATGGAAGTAGGGAGATGAATTGAAGATAAGTTAGTTTCCTTAAGGGAACTAGATAATAGGAAAAAGACGACCTGACACATTTTAAAGGAGTAGAAATGGAAAGGAAACACTTTCGGATAAAACAGATGCATAGATATAAAACAAGAACAGTTAATGAAACTAACTGTCTACAGGTATGCAACAAACCTTCAAATTTTGGTTTTTTCTTTCTTTGCATTCCTGTGTTATCATTTTGTGGTCCCCAATAACAATTTTCTCCACTGCTTCTTCCTTATTCAAATTCAACTGAGCAGGGTGATGTCTCCTGATCTATTTCCTTGTTTACTCCACATTTTCTTAAGGAAGAGAGTTTCATTGTTAAATAAAGATCAACTCCATGGATGAAGTGTCACGGTGCTTCACAAGCCTGAATGAGGCTTGGTGAAGATCACAAGGTATCACATAACCTCAGTTGAGGCTGGGTGAGGAGTTAATCGAAACTGCGAAGAAGCTTCACAAAGCTTGTAGCCCAACTCTGTGAAAACTGCTAAAAAGGTCAAATGTAGTCAAATAAAATAGGTGCTATTGCAACCAGAGGTTCGGGACCACCTTTTACTGGTCAATGGGGAAAAATTGAAATGTCCTCCATTCAACCCCTGCCCCGGAAAAAGGGGGAGGGGGGGAGATGACCAATTTCAAATACAATATGTTGACTCAAATGCAAGTGGAGTATTGAGAAACATACATGGCATACAAACATGTTGGACTTGATTCTTGACAGCATGAACTTTTGACATACTCTGGCCATGCTTACTTAATGAAATGTGGGAACTGGGAACAAATTAAAGAGATTACCAAAAGGAAATTATCCTTTTTGAATTACATACTTTGATTATTTAAGTCCATAAACAATGTTCTCCATGTCCTTAAATTAGCTTTCACTGCTTCATGAGGGTAGTGATCTTCCCTTGGATTAAACCTGCTCCTGAGCTAGCGACTCTATGGTCCCATCCATCATTCATGCAGGCTTGGGCCATTTTGAGCCCATGAGACCCCACTAAGCCCAACTAACAGTTGGACAGGCTTGCACATTGTGTCTCCTCAAGATATCCTCGCCAATGGAATTCTAGCCTCAACGAAATTTAGGTTGGCCCCATGCATTCTTTTCTTTTTCAGGTTTCTTTTTTCTATCGGTGGGCTCAGAAAACACTTTGTGAGCCCAAAGTTGGCCCCATCCAGCCCAGCCTGACCAATGGACCTTGAAATTCCCAAGTCCCCCATCTAGCCCACCCACTTATCAAAGCTCTTGGACAATGTCAATTATCAACACCCTTTTCCACATCATTTGCAAAATAGTGACCCTATCGTTGGTTTTATCAAAGAATGGCTAATCCTATCATTGGTTATTCCAGCGAAACCACCCATCAAAGACATTAAGTTAAACAAGCAGCACAAGTTAATATGCAAAAAGAACAATCCAATGATGCTAGCACACATTGAAACTAACTTATCTTATGTTGAGCACATACTATGGTTTATAGAACTACATGGGCTAAAGCATACACATCAGAGAACATCATTTGGAAAGTAACCTATAATCCTATTAGAGATGAAAACTTCTGGTCTCAAAAGACCCAAACTTTGTTTCATACTCATGTCTATAATCTTCGTCAGGATCACAAATGGCAATTAGAGTGCCCTCCAAGCAAGAGTGGTAGTTAAGCAAAAAGGTCTATAATAGATGAGAACTTCCCATTATAGATAGCTAAAATAGCCTACAAGCAAGAGATTATAATGCTGACTGAAAGAACATAACCTTCATACTCATTACAAGAACCAAGCTAGTATGATCAGCTTGCTGTCAAAGGAACTTTAATTAGTTGATGGAAAGCCAATAGTAGGTTCCAAGACCAATGGGCCCTTGGCATAGGAATATCAGATCAATAGAAGCAGGCTGGCTCAAAGAGAGAGACATTTTAAGCTCCAAAACTTTGGAGGTTCTAGTGCATACTCTGCTCTTTGTAAGCAATTACCTCTTCAAGTGAGTTTGCTGTGCTTGGTAAGAGGTGAAAAAGAGGTTCACATGTTTTAGTGAGTTTGCAATTACCTCTGCTCTTTGTAAGCAATTACCTCTTTAAGTGAGTTTGCTGTGCTTGGTAAGAGGTGAAAAAGAGGTTCACATGTTTTAGGTTTGATCATCTCATACTCAAAAAGACATGCTTCCTCTAACAAAAATGGAAAAGGACTGACTGAGACCATACCCCACATCCACTTTGAGGCTGATGTATCATGATCCGTGCATTTGGCATCGAATAACGCATTCCCTTTTCTCCACCAGCAAGAAGAAGTGCTCCTTGGCTTGCTGCCACTCCAAAACAAACTGTACCGACCTTTGGCTTTATCTGGAAACATGCAGAGTGTCTTTAAATGCATTGGGCATAGAAATCTCAAAGGTGCTTTCTATGAAGGCAGTTAGAGGGCTATTGATTCACAGCTCTGCAGACTTGTCAATGCAGAGAAGACCAATAAGGTTGCCCAAGTTTGTCGTACAGGCCACATAAATGTAATTAAGCCAGCAGTATAAAATGCTCTGCAACAGATCCCTGAACATGCAATAATTAGCTTAGTGCCATTAACCTTAGATCCTGAACATGTAGATAATTAGCCTAGTGCCACTTAGTTCCACTCTTATGATCACTTCATACTTGGAAATGTATTTTTAGGAGCCAAGTCCCAAGAAGACATGGACCGCCCTTATATGCCATAAAACTTACATTATCATCCCAGAAAATTGTACCTTTCTCCACCCAAATATTCCCACAAAAAAATATAAAAAGGAAAGATTAGGGAGTGAGAAAGACAAGGGATGATCAGAGATCTGTTTCCCTCCTTAGCACAGCCAACATATTTCCCTCCTTAATTATTCCTTCTTAAAGTTCCAATTAAGACTTTCCATCAAAAAGTGCAACACTGAAGCAACATAGTTTGACTTTCTTAACCAACAAAATCCGCCCCTATCCTTAGAAGCATCTCCCTATAATTATCTGGATCAAGCCACGCAGCATAAACAATTTGATTGACCTATAAACTTAAAAGCAGATTAGTGTGAAGGTCTTCAAACTATGTAGGGAAGTCATATGATCTGAAAAAAATTGTCATTATGCAAAAGCCCCATGGATATTTTATCACAAAGGAAAACCATATACAGAAGACTCTTACCCAAGACATACAATCATAAATTGCCAACACTGAGTATGTGCTTCCACCGGGCAATTAAGATACATCTGGAAAAGCAAATCAACACATCAAAAAACCAGTTACAAATTAAAGTTTGCAAGGGGCGTTTTACAATTATTGATAGACAAAAGATTAAGTACAGCACCAGTATATCGGCATCCTCGTCAATGGTTGCAAGAGTCACAAGCTGTGATATAACCCGCTGAGCCACCAGTGAGTTGACTGGCTGCCCAACGAAAATTATGCGGTTTCTAAATAACACAGATGAGAGGTCCAATGCTCCTCCAGGAGTCATTACTGCAGGCATTACAGGAGGGTTACCCTTTTTGGCTTCTACTGCACCATGACTGTCCATTACAAAATGCAATAAACTCATACTCATTCTTCCAGTAGATAGAATCTGCTATTATACCCAATAGCTAAATTCAAAATGGATGAAAAAGACATGTGTTCAATAATGATGCAGGAATATCTGGTTCTATGAAATAACTCTTGAACGCAACTCAGGTTTTATCAATTGATCCAGCCCAATCATTAATCATGTAAGCAAAGGCAAATTTCAGCCACAACTTAATTCAAAGAATCCAAGGTTGTAGATGTCAACTCTGAATGGTATCTCCCGAATTACAAGATTAGTTGTCGATTTCAAGTCTGCCGGTCGTCTACCAAGTGTGCTGATTGACTACCAAGTATCTAATGATTGATTTCCATGGATGTCGATCGATCTTCCAAGATGGTTGTTCGACTACCAAGACTAGTGCACGAATTTGGTGAATCAAGTCCTAGTTACTATGTATCTAATCCTAGTTATTATGCATCTAAGTGCATTGTTAATTATCATAAGTCATAATAGCGAGTGACTAGTCCCAGAGTTAAAATTGTTTGCTAAATTTCAGAGTCATAGATTCCAAGAGTCATTTAGACTTGTTTAGTCCCTAAGCAAAGTGTCTATAAATAGCGAAGTGCTCTCACATGTCGAGACAGACTTGAATTTTGATGATTACATGAGATTTTCCTCAAGTGAGTGAATTTCTATCTTCAGTTCTTTATACAATTTCTTTGGTGGTGAACCTTGAATTCCTTATCCTTGACTGGTAGTGTAATCCTTTGTGCCTATGTGGTAAACTTCTTTATCCTTGATTGGGGGTGGTGTGTTCCTTTATGCCTAGGTGGTGAATTGGGTTCTTTATCCTAGGCCGAGGTGTGATTCATTAAGCTGCAAAGGTGAACTTCATCTATCCCAACTTCATTTTCCGCTCATACACACCAATATAAAACCCTTCCATCTACCATTTCCAGAAAACCCATACCAAACACTTGCCCCAGAAAACCAAATTCCTAATCTCTCAATTTCATCACACATCAAATAAGAATGATAGTCAAAAAATCTCATACCCACAACAAACACCACAAGGAGTTTCATGCTATAAGGGCAAGCTATAGGTTTCACTCATAAAAAAATCCACCTTCAATAGATTGAGCACAGTTCCAAATGAATTCACACAAAATATTATCATTAATTCAAGTAAAGGAAAAAAAAAAAATTGACTCATTAGAACACAGTACAACATATTTCATCTTTGAGAAGACGAGCATTTACAACATAATGCAGCATCCATACTGACTCTAACAAAGTTGCATAAAGAAAGGTCAGTGTAGTTCACCTCAAATTGTAATCATATAAATCCTTCGCATCCAGCTTGCGAGGCACTCCATAACTTCTACTGGACAATCCTGGAACAAGCACATTCAGTAGCATCATTCATTAAGGTCAGCACATAACCTGAAACAAAGGATAGCACGTTCTTCCTAACCCGGAATAGAACAACCACTCAAAATAACAAAACAGCAATGGAAGCAGCCCTAAGCTTAGCACAGAACGAATCTGAATTGATCCGGCACACACATCTATCATGAAGTAGCACATTAAGCACAACGCATCAGCGTGGAGATTTAGATAATATTCGTGCCGAACATCCATACACCCACAAAAAACACCGAGTGAAAAACAGGATAGCCAAATTAAGTCGAGGCAACGAACAATCACAATACACAGAAGTCCAATAAATGTGAAAGCGAACGAAACTCGACAGCCCGCAATTGACCAAAAAGCAAACGGCGAACCGAAGCCAACCTGAGGCGGCAGCACCATAAGGCGGCGGTATCGCCATCTCCATGCTCCGCGACACCGAAACGATCCTGGGAAACAAAAAATACCCAACACGCAGCCAGTCATAACATAACCAACCCAACCCACAAGCACAAAAAAATAAAAAAAGGCTCAAGAAGCTCAACTAACTCCATCTCCTCAACCAGACCAAAAACCCTTAAAGCCCAACACGAATGCCAGGAGGGGCTGAATCGAGAGCGCAATCGGGGCGAGAGGTGGGGGGTACCTGGAGCTCGGAGCGGCGCGGGGGGCGGCGGTCGCGGCGGAGGAGGGTATTGCAGATAGGGTTTGGGGTTTGGGAGGGAGGGAGGTGGAGCCTGCGGAGAGGAGGGCTGATGCTCCGTACATGGAAGCCATGGTTTTCTCTCGGAGCTTGGATAATTCTCTGCACACTGCGAGCACTCAGAGAGAGAGAGAGAGAACGAGCTTGGCGAGAGAGATCTTCTTGACATGAAGCGACGACGTTCCGCAGTAGGTGCGGTGGAGCCAGATTTTTTTTCTTTTTCTTAATATCACAAAAAATCATTTACAATAAATTTACCTTAAACTAATTTTTGTATCATGAAAAATCCTAAATTGATACATTTATGATAAATGTATCATGCGTTAGTTTCAGTAAATTGAATTAAAACCACAAAAAACCACAAACCAATATTACAAGAGGATAAAACTCTCGATCGCTACATCCGTCAACTGTTATATGTCATCTAATTCAGCAATTTAACGGTGAAATTTAATGAAAACTAATGGAGGGTAAATTGATCATAGGTATACCAATTTGAGATGATAAATTTGTCACGTGTATATCAATATGGGGTTTTTCGTGATATTAACACTTTTATTTTTTACCAATGGAGCCAATTTACAAGTAAGAAGTTCAACACATAATTCACCTGACCTCAAAGTGCAATGAAAATTAACTGAAAATAAAATCTATTTCTAGAAACTTATTGAAAAAAGTATATAATTACAGCTAAATTATATTAATTGTCAATAACAAATAAAAAATATGTATATCAATTAGCTAAATTTATGAACACAGAGGGGTCATAGGAAACTCTTTCAAAAGTGTTGTTTGAAATTAAAAATCAACTCATATTGGCCACCTTGAAAAGTGAAAATTTTTGATTTAATGGTATAAAGCAGTCTTAGATGGGAAAAAACTTCTTGGTTAAGTTTAAAGTACAATGTTTATTCGGGTAAACCAAAAGCTAACCAACAAACCATCGACAAAAATTCTCAGCCAATAGGCAGTCCCTAAACCTTGCCAAAAAACAAAAATCATAGATATACTTTTTTATTTTGTTCAAAGACATTCACGTCAATGCTTAAAAATTTTCGCTTTGAAATCACTCATGTATTTCATAAAAAAAATTAGGAATCGAATTCATAAATAACAACAAAGTAATTGGACCGCTAAAAAAAAGTATCGTTATGGTATGAACTCATTCGTGACCCTCATTTTTACATGCCCTCTTATTATGGTACATTTAAAATTCGTTCAAATGAATAGTCACCCTCTAATTACCCATTTTACAACACATTTTTCACATTACTAGTGTTTCAAATTTACTCCCCACAAGTTGGCAAACATGCATGTGAACCTTCTTTTGGGGTATACTAGATACTAGAGAAGGATTGGAACCTCATAATAGAACCAAACTAGTTAGAGTAGGACCTCGGGTGACCGGCCACACCCCTCTCCCGATCTAAGAAAAAACTTCTTTCAAAACTGAGAAGGATCTTCTTTGATGGATCCCTCTTGTTTTTATTCCCCTCCCAAGGGTAGATTTTTTTTTTTTTTTTTTGTGACCCAGAAATCCCGTACAGCCGGCAGCCGACGAATAAACCTGGGGGACACGTAAACGGGATGACCCATCACCCCCAGCGTCCCATTTAAGACCTCAAGCGATCGTGAATTCAAACCCCTCCCCTTCATGAGGGAGAGAAAGCCCAAACTATCGCAACCACCAAGGCGCTTTACTTACCTGTATAAATATAGCACGATGAAAATAGATAGAGATAACTCCAAGAGCAATTAAAGAGAGTGAGTTGGGACTTACAATCCTTATCTCTCCATCTTCCTCATCATCCTTCCAAAGTTCAATAGGTGATGTTCCAAGCAAGAGAAATCTCCCCACGACCTAGCTGCCCAGCGTTGACACACATGCCGGGCCGTGGGTTTTGTGCGGGTGTTAGGCTCTTCTGTCTTCCATCTCCGGGATATCTCAGGTCGAACTCTATTCCTTATGGCCCGTGGACGGGATCGCCCGGGGACCATTCATGAGCCATTTTTTGCACTCGAGGGACGGCCCCACACCCTTGTCCAGACCGTGCGTGCGCTGGAAAGCGTGCCTACGGCACTTGTTATGGCTTTGAAAAGCATCTCAAGCATCCCGAGCCGCCCTTTTACTAAGTTAGTATATTTCGCATCCTCATAGCCTATTTTAATTCAAGTTTTAGCGCGGTGTTTCAAGCCGCCCCAGAATGTCACGTGCGACACGTGTCTTTTTAATTATTACTCATAATATTACAAGAACTCACATCATGCAAGAAATATGATTTGGCAAGTCTTAATAATTTACATATGCATCCTACCATTATCTTCCCTCTTCCAAGTATTAATACAAGTACAAAAAAAAAAAAAAATGCATTAACTTTGGGAAGAAGGTCAGGTCTCTTCGATGCTGCCCCATACTCCTATTTTCAAAACTTGCCTAGGCAAGTTATTCTACTAAACTATAGATCGAAAATTTTACCCATCAATATACCATCATCGTTGAAGCCCGAAGGACCATCGAAGCCCCTAAGTGGTCCAACCAACTCCCCATCGATTTTGCAGTACCAGGCCAAAAATAGATAAAGGATCCACCCGCCTACACCTACATCAATCCATATCACCAAACTATACTTACTACATGGTTGAATCACATACAAGCACATCTTCATAAACACACTCAAAATGTATAGCAGCTCTATCCTAAATGTCTAAAAAATAAGGAGTGAGATGAAGCTCAACAAATGAAATCTCTGAGTATAAGGTAGAATATTATCTTATCACTTTATCGGTACATGCAAAGCACAATCATCCAGGTACGTACAAAATCACAATGAGAGACTAAAGAATAAATGGATGCACCAATTTACCTGGCACGTTATGTCGATTGAAGCCATGAATAATAGCACTTAAGGTTGTTCACTCAAATGCAAGCAGATGGCATAATATACTCTAATATGTGGTTATCACCAATTAGTTTATTATCAGACATGTATGCACATAATCATGCATTATGTTAATTATTTCATCTCATTTCATCTCAACTTTCAAGGCATCCCGACACACTAGGTGTCTCCACTCAAGCATCCCAAAAACACTCCCGAGCATCCCGACTCACAAGACAACCCAACTCCAAGGCATTCCAAATACTTCTAGGGCATCTTGATTCACGAGACATCTCAAATCCCAAGCATTTTCCCCCACCAGCATATGGATGAAGAAACATAACATAATGATTTCCATATATTACATAACAACATTTGTTATTTCTTATATAATCATCATCAAAATCAACATTCGGTGTATGACATCATTTCATACAAATCGTTACCAAAATACAATTGTCATGTGCATCAATTACAAAATTATTAGTAACACACTTTCCTCTCTTTTCATCCTCACACCAGCAATGATAACATTCTGAGATAATCAGCAATGTGAACATTGACAACCCAACTTAGCAACAACTCGTATAATCAGCAACGTGATATTGACAACTCATATAATTGACAACATGAACATCAACATCTCCAAGAATCAACCACATGATTAATTGACAACACTTAACTGATAAAACGATAACTTAGTCGGTATTATAAAAATATTATTTTCTAGTTTAATTTCACCATTTACACGTTTTACACTATCGAGTCTTATGACATCGATTAATCACAAACTTGGCATGTGGAGACTCATCGGTTCAAGTCAACAATCGCAAGATAGAATTATTATCATTAGAAAAATACAAATTAAAAATTGGCAACTTAAAACAGAGATTGGTATCTCGATAAAAGTCAATAAATTGACAACGATTTAATTTAATCAGTCAATCACTTAGCAAGGATCACGTGAATATCATCTTCAAGTGCAAATTCCACGTCTTTACCCTTCTTCTCATCCATTAGACGACCATGTCTTTGGGAGGTCAATTCAAGTCCAATGAATATGACAAATTAACATGAAATCATCGAAACTTTCTCACACTTAACATCAAAGATCAAATTAAAATTAACAATCATCAAACAACAAAGTCAAAAGTACTTAGTAGATCATTTGAAATTAGTCCTAAGAGTTTTCACTCATCTTGAAAATGACCTGAGCAAATCAAAGCTTTTAAATACCTTCAAAGAAAATAAATCAACAACATGGATTAACAGCTCTATATTTGTCGCGACCTATTTTTCGAGGTGTGAACCACTTAAGGTTTTGGCTAATGGATTGTTAAGCCTAGACTTAACTCGGGCTCTCCCAAGCCCATACCAATTCGCGACTTAGGTTTGAATTGTTAACATGCAATTTTTTTAATTAGGAGTCGCCACTAATCTATTTTTGGTGGGTCAATTAGAAACCCAAGTAAAGTAATGGGAGATTCACTTTACTCCTACGAACCGAGAGATTTATGAGTTCGGGGACTTGATTACGCTAGATTTCTCTAACGCCCTTTCGGTACCTTTTTCTTTTATTTTAAAAAAAAATTGTGAATTGATTTTAATTTCTTAACATGTGAGGTGACCATGCAGGTACGCAAACCACCAATTTAACACTCAAGAAAGCAAATGAATAAATTGCAGGACTTACCTTATATCAACGAAAGCATCTGCAATGTTAAATTAAAATCCACATCAACAACCCTAGATATGGTTTCTAATTAACACGCAATTTTTGTTTTGTTTTCACTTAATTAACGAGAATCATGCTTTATGCAATGCATGCCACTAATTTAACATGAAATGATATGGCATAGCAACATGACTTAGCTATATGACCTAAGCAATATGACATAACCAAGCATGTAATCTATTCTAAGCATGAGATGATTTATTCTAAATAAATTTTTTTGTATTTTCTATGAGATTCGAAATTTAAGAAATGCAACATTTAAATATGCAATCTAAATTAATCTAATGACTTAATTCTAATGACATATGCATATGACATTTTTTTATTTAAAAAAATGCAATCTATCCTAGAAATTGCAACTAATTTATCCTAAGACAAATTTTATGAAATTTCACATGATCTAGCTAGATTAAGATTTATCTAATTTAAACTAGGGATTAAGTCATATTAAATCCTAATTTAAACTAAAATATTATCTAAATCTAAAATGCAATTTATCTAAAAAAGATGATCTAAATTTAAAATGAAACATGCAATTCTAATTTAACATGCACAATGATTTTTTTTTTTTTTTTTGTGTTTTTCTTTAAGAAATTCGAAATTAAAACTAACACGTAATTAAACATGCAATTCAAATAAAAAACTAACAACCTAAATGATTGCACTTTCTTTTTTCGGATTTTTTATATTTAAAAATTCATAATAAGATTGCAATCCTAAATATGCAAACTTAATCCTAATTAAGATTTTTTTTTATTTTTTATTTTATGAAAATAAAATCGATCCAACTAACGTGACGACAAATTAGATAAGATATGATCGATATCTACAAACCGGCGAACCATATCTCGCGCATGAGATTGGGTTGGCCAATTTTTAAATAAATCGCGAATCGAATCTCGAGCATGAGATTGATTTGCGATTTTTCCGTGCGTGCGAGTCATATTTCGAGCATGAAATCGGATGTCAATCATACGCACGTTGCGAAATTAGGAAAATTTCCTAATTCATGAGGATCAAGAGATCTTTTGGATATGACAATATCGATCAAACATTCAAAGAAAAGATTGCGATATTACGAATTAGGCGTGGGATATATGAAAATCAAATTGATCGAGAGTCTTACCTAATTCACGATGTCACACGGGTGACATCTCCAAATTCGGATGGATGATGAGTCACGGGAATCACGGTGAGGAAGACTGACGGTCCGTAGCATGCAAGGGTGCACAGTAATCGCTGGACGTGTTCCACAAGTCTGAGTACTTTGGAATTCTATCCGAGAACTTCAGCTTATCTACAGGCGATGGAATATTCTTGGACTTCTTTATTTTAATCTTCAATCCACCACTCAGCTTTTGTCTTCTTCTCTTCTACCAAATCTCGACAATTGATGGTGCCACTGTGTGGGATGGACGCTTTGATGTCCACCAGAGAAGACAGTGAGCTTGCTGGCCGTGAGAGAGATCTTCAACAAACCTGCAAAACTGAATCAAATCCCAATTGGAAGGACTGAAAAGTAATCGTGGGATCGCTAGAAATTGAAGAATAGCTCTTGGAAAGGTGTTGGCTTCTTGCTGGGATCGTCTAGAATAGACACGTCGAAGATGCAGGAGTGCGCCGGGACTCCTTTAAGGTTTATTGGATTCGCTGGTCGTCTTGGTTGAGCAGCTCTCGGTGATGAATCGGCGACGAAACAGAGGAGCCCGGGACGGAGCAGGGGTGTCGGGTCGTCGGTTCTGCTGCCGGCGTTGGGTGAAGGCGCGGTGCGGTGCGATGTCGCGAGCGCGGGGCGGGGTCGCGAGCGCAGGGCAAGGTGATCAGCGGCTTGGGCAGAAGCGTCGCCAGCGGAAGGTTGAAGAAGAACAGTAATTTTTTCTTCTCCTTTTTCACTGTTGTTGCAGTACTTTTCCCCTCCTATTCACGACGACTTCCCCTCGCTCTTCACTTTTTCTTCTTTTTCGGTCAAAGAAGCAAAAACTTTTTAACTTTTTCCTTCTCTTCCAAAACCGAGTGAAAAGAAAAGGCCCCACCTCAAACCTCGTACTCTGTAGCTTTTATAGGGAGTAGAAGATAGGTTTTCGATTCTCCCTTCAAATCTACATCCACGATATTTTTTCACCAACTAATCACTATTGATAAGAATTCAAGATTACGATAAATATTTTATCGAAATCCAAATCTCGCAAAGATAAATCGCAATATCGCAATATTTTTTCACACATGTGCCCTATCCAAAATATTCATATCCCGAAAAAATTTCAAAATTTATATTTTTCCACGAGATAATTAAAAAACATGGGCGCCAAATAGCCGTTTCGTACGCGATCCATCTAATTTGAATATATCCACCACCGGTCCAATAAAATGCAAAAAACAAAATAAATGCAAATATAAATCTATATGCTATGTAATTAATAAAATTAACCCATAATTTCCTATGTAATAAATAAATAAACTAAATCGTCAAAATTTAGGTGTCAACAATATTTGTAAGCATCAAAACTAGTTTAATAAAACAGAGGGGAAATACAACAATTCACCTTACGAGCACTTGAAATATCAATTTGGAAACTTTCGAAATACTAATGTAGGACCTTTACCTTTGCTTCAAAATAGTGGGAAAAGAAAAGGAAGGGAAAGTGACATGGAACACTCTCTCTTTCCTTGCAAGAATGAGTTGAAGCTCTCTATTTAAAACTTAAAGTGGCTTCTTATGATCAATAGGGAGATCTATTTGGAAGACATCCATGAGTTACAAAAGGATAAGAATGTTTAACTAAGGTTAAAAGTAATGAGACCGTTAGGTTAAAAACATGTGGTGAAAATTAGAGGTGATGTAGTCAAATTAAACGGTTACCAGTGCCTATTGCATATTTTAGGTCATATTCATATCTATATGTTTTCTAATTTAGTATTTCAGATATACCGTGCATTAGAAATCATGTAGTAATTTAGGTTATACATGATAGTTTAGTTCATCAATGAATGGGAATTAACACATGTTGATTTCCAAGTTGATTTATTTACCACGAGAAAAAACCACCAAAAACCCTAAACTTTACCCAATGTAATAAATTTATCTCAAACTATTTTTTGGGACACAAAAAGCCCCAAATTTTATCAACTATGACACATTTACCCCAACTCTATGGCTAAAGGGCATTTTCATTTTTAAATTTTTAATTATTTTTCTTTTTCTTTCCTTCTTCTCTTTTTCCTTTTTCTTTTATATTTTTTTCTCTTTTTTCTTCTTCTCTCACCAGCGGAGGGAAGCTGGCTCAAGCGAGGGTCGCCCTCACCCGACACCAATGAGGACATTCCTCGCCAAATCCAACCTAGGCGAGAGCCGCCTTGCTTGCGTCGGGTGAGGGTTGCCCTCATTGGATCTAGCAAAGGTTGTCCTCGCCCAACCTAGGGAAGGGTGGCCTCGCCTAAGTCCAGCTTCCCTTTGCCATGGCCGGCGGAGGGAAGAGAGGAGAAGAAAAAAGAAAAAAAAGAAAAGCAACAAAAAAAATTTAAAAAGTAAAAGATGAAAATGCCTTATAACTTAAAGTAAATATGTCACGCGAATATAAGTTTGGGATTTTTTGTATTACCAAAAAAAAAGTTTAAAGTAAATGTATCACAGTTGACAAAGTTTGGGGTTTGTTATGTCATAAAAAAAAAGGTTCGAAATAAATTTGTCACATTGAGTAAAATTTAAGGTTTTTGGTGGCATTTTCCCTATTACCACCTAAATTTGGGTAGTTTCCTCTTTCTAATTGATAAAGAAAATTCAAATGAATATTTCATTAATGCTAAATCTCTCAAATGGATAAGTCAGATAAAAAATGGTCTGACCTAAATTGATTCATTTATTCATAATGCATTTTTAGCAACCCATAGTTGATCTTGCCCAGGCCTAACCCATGCCCAACCCAACTTGGGCTCCGTTCATAGCAATTTTTCTCCTTAAATTGTGTCCCAAATAAGGGGCGGCTTCATGGATCAGCTCGTTGAGTTAGTGAGGGAGCTTGAGCGTTGAGTTATGAAAGGGAGCGTGAAGATGGCGATGGGGGCAGGGCGGGAAATCCAATAAGATCTTTAATTTTAACTTTTAAAGCTTGGCTAATGTAATACCTCATCATATCACTCTTAAGACATTGCGGTTTTAGATCATGCATTATCAAATGCATGCATGGATCGGGAGAAAATGGTGTTTTACTGAAATTTGTTGCAAATTCAGTTCAGTTACACTATTTCATTGAATTTTCAGCATATCATGTCAAATTTGAATGAACTACACAAAGTAATTTTAGCAATGCCTAAAACAGTTTCTTTCTTTTTTGCAACCCATGATTTTTCGCTTCGCATGGCATCGACAGCATTGTTCTCTTCCTCTCTAATCTAGCGAGCACTGAATTGTCAAGAAATAGGGATCCTGAATAAGCTAATTAATTGGCCCTTAAGTGGGATTAAGACGGTTAATTAAACTTTGAACCAAGAAAGGGGGCTTTCATTTATCACCTACAAAATGCAATTACGCATGGTCGATGAAACGAAATGCTGGGAGTGCCTCTCGAGGATAGTGATGGTCGTTGATACTGAACTCCATGGGCAATTCAAACACTCGACATGCTTCCTCAAACACCGATGCGCAGTCTCGAATTCCTCCACCCAAATGCGGGCCCTCGCTACCCGCCATCGCCACCCTCGACCATCACCTGCTGTCGCCCCTCGCCTCCCTTTTTCTTTCTTTCTTTTTCTTCAATATGGGCAGATCTTGAGTCAATCCCCAGCAAAAAGGGTTCTTGCAGGCCGTATTGGGTTCTCTTCGACTTGCCCCGAGAGAGAGAGAGAGAGTCCTGAAGCAATCTTTTATTATTTGTCTTTGCCTTTTCGTCGAACGGTTCATGTGCACTCTCACCCTCCACTCATATATTTCACCCTCCATGAGCAATTTAAAGGATGGCAACAAAGTACCATGAGATAAGTAGTAGTCTATAGTGGAGCAACGATCATGAAATAAAGTACCCTAAGCCTTCAACTCTAACAAAAAGTGAATAGAAAAGTCAAGACCATGAAATAAGATGTCTTTGAGGTAGAAGTACAGCGCAAGTCATAGCTTTCAAGATCGGTGACATTTTAAATGCCATAACTTTAAAATTGTACATTTAAGTGCCAGTTTTGAAGTTAAATGGGACACTTAAGTGTCACTCCGGTGAAGATCCGGCCAAATGGCTTACGTGGCGACTTTTCGACGAGCTTGGTCCAAAACGGCGTTGTTTTGCACACGACGTCTTTGGAGAAAATGCAAAAAACAACGCCGTTTTGTGTCTACGTGTAAATAATAATATAAAAATTAATTAAATTAAATTTAAAATATTCAAAAAAAAATTTAAAAATAAGAAAATTTAAAAAAATTTAAAAAATTAAGAAAAATTAAAAAAAATTAAAAAAATTAAAAAAAAAAAAGGGGGAGGTCGTACGGGCGGCTCCCTCACCGCCGCTGCCTCCCCACCGTCGGTCGACCGGGGCCGGCGACCCCGGCCGACCCTCCCCCTCCGTCGCCGCGCCCTTCCCGGCCCGATGGCGGGGAGGCGGTGGCGACAAGGGAGCCGCCCGTTCGACCTCCCACTGCCCCCCTTTTCTTAATTTTTTTTTAATTTTTTAATTCTTTAATTTTTAAAAAAAAAATTTAAAATTTTTCTTAATTTTCTTAATTTTTCTTAATTTTTAAATTTTTCTTAATTTTTTAAAATTTTAAAATTTTTCTTTTTTTTTTTTTAAAATTTTGAATATTTTAAATCTAATTTAATTAATTTATATATTATTATTTACACGTAGACAAGAAACGGCGTCGTTTTTGCGTTTTCTCCGCCACGTCAGCGTGCAAAACGACGCCGTTTTGGACCAAACTCGCCGGAAAATTGCTATGTCAGCCATTTGGCCGGATTTTCGCCGGAGTGGCACTTAAGTGTCTCATTTTACTCCGATATTGGCACTTAATTGTACCATTTTAAAGTATAAGACTTAAAATGTCCCTCCGCGCAAGCTTATTAAGACTCAAAGGTGTCCCAACCTCTATCTTTAAAGGAAAAGTGAGCAAAAAGGTGAAAAGCGAGAAATAAGATACCCTTGAAAGAAAAGTGAAGACCACGAAATAAGTTACCCTTAAAATGGGAAAGAATTTGAAGAACAGCAACAAAGTGAGTCGTACACAACGTGGTCATGAACTAACTGAAGATTTGAACGGCATTGGTAGTATTAAACAAGTAATAATGAGATATAAAAATAAAAAGCATAAAGTTAGTGTACAACAATTAAACTTAAGCCATAATAAGTTAACTTTCTCTGTCAATACAAAAATTCAATTGAATTTTGAAGGGATTCATCAGAAATTGCACTGGTTTTCAATAGGCTTCTTTAGAGTAGCTATCCTCTGCAGTAACAGTTTAAACTAAATGAGCTTCAGAGAGCATCAATCTGTCCTCATTAAATAACATAAATTTTTGCTGGAAGCTAACTAAAATCTGGGTTTGATATGGGTGACGTTAATGATCAGATTCAGGACAAAATCAAAAATTGCAAGTCTCTTGTAATCTTCAAATCTTGAACAAGAATATGAAAATCATCTAAAAGAGACCGGCATGGTTTTCGTTCTTTAGGAACTTGACCACATTGGCTTTTGGCCTCCAGGTGTGCTTTCCAACGTGATTGACCGGCTCCTTAGCACAAGGAGTTTCGGCACTTGGGGTGTTGACACGAGCAAAAGGACATAACATGGGCTTTCCAAGAGCATTGAAACCTCCGGTTCTTTACTTCCCTCTGAACAGAAATGACAAGAGAAGAGACAAGAGTATGAGGGGGTGTCTTTCTATATATATCATGCACATTTGTCTGAAATGTTCAAGTAGCTCCCATCTCACCAATTTCTTTTAGCCTTCTTCCGTTAGACATGACTAGCAGGGCGATGAATCCTTCTAGTTCAGCCTTGCGAAACGCGATTTTATGGCTACTTCTGTTGTCTACCGTGACTGGCTTCGTGATGTCAGAATCCGAAGAACGCCAGACGTACATTATCCACATGGATCATTCACAGAAACCAGCATCTTTTCCAACCCACGAGACCTGGCACCGTGCCACTGTGGACTCGCTATCGCCATCTCTCAGCGATGGCGAGGACAAGTTTCTCTATCCATACAACCATGTCATGCACGGTTTTAGCGCCAGGCTCACGCCATCTGAGCTGGCCAAGATTGAAAAATCTCCGGCTCATCGAGCAACGATTAAAGAGTCCTTTGGCAAGCTGTTCACAACCCACAGCAGCAAGTTCCTCGGCCTAAAGCGAAGCTCCGGACTATGGCCCAACAGCTCATATGGAGAAGATGTCATCATCGGAATACTTGATACGGGAATATGGCCAGAGAGCGCCAGCTTCTGTGACAAGGGGATGCCGCCAGTGCCTCCAAGATGGAAAGGCGAGTGCGAGAACGGCACTGCCTTTAGCCCATCCAACTGCAATAGGAAGCTCATCGGAGCTCGGTCTTTCAGCAAGGGCCTTGCTGCCGCTGGATTAAATATATCCAAGATGTATGACTACGACTCTGCGAGAGATTTCGCTGGTCATGGCACGCACACATCATCCACCGCTGCAGGGGCCCCTGTAATTGGAGTAAGTCATTTTGGATATGCGAGCGGGACAGCTAGAGGAATAGCACCAAGAGCTCATGTTGCGATGTACAAAGTTTTGTGGGCAAGCGACACTTACGAGTCTGCATCAAGTGATGTGCTTGCTGGAATGGATCAAGCAATTGCTGACGGAGTAGACATCATGTCTTTATCTCTCGGCATCTTGCTCACACCGTACTTCAACGACGTGATTGCCATAGCATCTTTGTCGGCGATTGAGAAGGGCATCGTCGTCGTCTGCGCAGCCGGAAATGATGGGGCCTATAACTCCACGTACAACGGAGCGCCCTGGATCATCACAGTCGGAGCAGGAACTATTGATCGGAGCTTCGTTGCGACTTCAACCCTGGGGAATGGATTAACTATAGAGGGCACGTCGTACTTCCCCCAGAGCGTCGACATTGCTGATGCACAAGTCTACTATGGCAAGGACAACCCTGACAAAGCGAAATGCCTCTTGTCAGCCCTCGACCCAAAAGAAATTGCTGGAAAGGTAGTTTTGTGTGACAACAACAATACGGTGGATTTGGACAGTCAGGTCCAAGAACTTGATAACAAAGGAGCATACGGGGCAATTCTCCTGAGCGATGAGTTAAATTTATATCCTGAAGACTACTCCATCCCTGTGGTGGTCATACCGACTTCTTCAGGAGCTCCAATAAAGGACTATCTGACAAGAGAAAACAATGCAACTGTGAGTATGAGGTTCTTGCAGACCAAATTGGGCACAACCCCAGCGCCTCTAGTTGCTGATTTCTCTTCGAGAGGACCAGATCCGATCAATCCAAGCATCTTGAAACCAGATATTCTCGCTCCAGGAGTGGATATACTAGCTGCAGTTGCGCCAAACGTGCCTTTTATGGAAGTTGGCCTTTATGATCTTGTGACCAATTACGCGCTTTACTCGGGCACCTCCATGGCAGCGCCACATATTGCCGGGGTCGCAGCTTTGCTAAAGGCCGCGCACAAAGATTGGAGCCCAGCGGCCATTAAATCGGCAATGATGACCACAGCATACACCATGGATAACACAGGGACGACATTGAAAGATCAAAGGTGGCGACATGCTGCCACGCCTCTAGATTTCGGAGCAGGCCATATCAATCCTAACAAAGCCATGGACCCCGGACTTGTCTATGACCTGAACTTGCAAGATTATATCGAATTCCTTTGCAGCCTGGGATATACTGATAAGCAGATGAGTGCAGTGATCAGGAGAGGCCAGTGGAATTGCAGCCGAAGTGATGGTGACCTCAACTACCCTTCTTTCATCGCAGAATATTCGAACAAAACCGGCTCGACCAAAGTTAAGAGCTTCAATAGGGTGGTGACAAATGTGGGAGATGATTCTTCTGTTTACCAAGCGATTGTGGCAAGTCCGAAGGAAATGACTGTCATAGTACAGCCTAGCAATCTCACATTCACTCACAAGTATGAGAAGCAGAGTTTTCATTTGACCATAGAAGTCGATAAGCTTGCTACAGGAGTGACTTATGGTTACCTCAAATGGGTCGATCAACACAATCATGTTGTATCGAGCCCCATTGTGGCTATTTCGTACTAGCATGTTTAGATTACTAGACTGGCAATCATGCCCATTCATGTCCCGAGCACGTTTGCTCAAAATTTTTCTCTTTTACTGGAACATTGCATTTTCTTTTCAGGGGTAATGACAATGCGAGTGACTGGACTTCGGTGATCTTTACAATCGTATGCAAACTTTTTGTCCAATCACGTACCTTAACTTTTTATATATGAGTCGATATGCAACCCCTTTTATAGTCGTGGACGAAAAATGTCAAAGTGAACATGAACGCCGGTATATAGCCGTTAACTGTCAACATAGACATATGTTTAGGCCTCTTAAAATTTAAGCCACTTCAATAGAGACATTATATGGACAAGATTGTCTAAGTCAGTGTTGAAGAAACATCCCTATCAATTTTGATAATCCCAAAACTATTATTGGTTATAATATCTATTATGATAAGTGCAAATGTCCGTGGAGATTTCTGAGGAACTATGATGATATCCAAGCTGAAGAGCTCAGTAAAGACTAACTAGAATGATGAAGATCTTGACAAGACATGGACAAAATACACACGGCATCATGTTCATAAGTTTTTGGAAGAACCATGGTTGATATATTATCATTATGAAGTCTCTAGTAGCTTATTTGCTCAACTCACTGGAAATCGAATCATGAGACATTTCGTACGGTTTGTCCGTATATAGCATCAACTAACCGGTAAAAATGTGCACATTCTGATTATGAGTATTGCTCGTGCATATATTAAGTCATTGGCGGTGGTGTTGATTTGTCTGAAGGTGACCGTTAGAGACAAAGAATATTATGGGTGATCAGTTTCCGATTCGGTCCGGTTCCAAGGTAGAACCGGGAACCAGACTGAGAGAATCAGTTCCCAAAATTGGGAACTGTGGACCGGACTGTTTGGTCCTAGGATCGGGAACCGGACCAGACCATCGGTTCCTGTCTGGTCCGGTCTGGTCCAACAAAATCGCCACTTGTTTTCACTAAAGAGTGACTGTGCTCCAAACCCAATCAATCCAATTTGGTTCCTCGGCAATCTAATAAAGCTAATTGCAAATTATTCAAACTTCACTTGCATGAATATCAATCGTGTTTCACTAGAGTAAAGTTACGCAAGGTAACAATTATGTTCTTTTGCTCCGCAGAATAACAAAAAAAAAAAAACAAATCTATTTGGTAATGTCAATTAATCTTTCTATTTTTCAAAATAGAAAAGTGGCCAGGGAATAATTTAAATATAAACAAAAAAAAGTAACTTCTTATTCCCGATAGCAATTTCTAAAAATAAGTCATTTTTTTCTTTTGTTCTTCTTCCTCAACACCGTCTCCGGCAACAGACAGCGGACGGCTAATAGCAGCAATGGCAAGAAAGAAGAAGAAAAGAAAAAGACAAAAAATCTTAAAAATTTTTTAAAAAAAATCTACATTACAAAAAAAATTTATAGATCGTACCAAAAGCATTTTTGTTCTGTTTCTATTTTGAGAATAGAAAATTTGTATAATTAGCAAATGCGTTCTTTTACCCATAAATTGTTTTAAGGTATAGCAATAAAAAATAATATTTTTAAAAAGAAATGATTCCCAAGGGAAATGTTATCAAACATATTCTAAGGGTGCGTTTGGTTGTGTTTCTGTTTAAAAATTGTTTCAGGAAACAGAAAAAAAAAAAATGTTTACGTTCCTGGGAACAATTTCGAACAAAAAACGCGTTTGGTAAACTTGTTCGAGAACAAAAAATAAATAGAAACATGTTTGGTAAATTTGGATAATTTTTTTATTTTTTCTATTTTTTTCTATTTTTTCTTTTTTTTCTATTTTTTCTTTTTTCTTTTTTCTTTTTCATTTTTTATTTTTTCTTCTTTTGGTCGGTCGCCGGCCGGCGAGGCCGAGCTCGCCCAGCGGCGGGCGAGGCGCGGCCTCGCCGAGCCACCGCCAAGCGACGCCGACTCGCCTAGATCCGGCGAGGCCGTGGCTCGCCGCCGGGCGAGCTCGGCCTCGCCGAGGATCTGGCGAGATCGAGCTCGCCCAAGCCGGCGCGAGGTCGGCCTCGCCTTGATCCAGCGAGGCCGAGCTCGCCCAGCGGCGGGTGAGGCGCGGCCTCGCCGGGCCACCGCCCGGGCGAGGCCGAGGCTCGCCGCCACCGGGCGAGGTCGGCCTCGCCGGATCGGGCGAGATCGAGTTCGCCCGGCTACGACGAGCCTCGGCCTCGCCGGGGACGGCGAGCCTCGGCCTCGCCGGGGGCGGTGAGCCTCGCCATGGCTGGGCGAGGCCGCCGGCCTTCATCGGCCGGTCGCCGGCCATGGCCGAGGCCGGCGGACCGGCCAAAAAGAAAAAGAACAAGAAAATAAGAGAAAAAAAAAAAAAAATGTGTTTTCAAAAGTGTTTCGAAACAAGAAACACAAAATTTGTGTTTCTTGTTTTTTTTTTGTTCAAAAACAAAAGCAAAAAAGCGAAAAAAACGCACCCAAACGCGTTTGTTTTTGTTAAGGGAACAAAAAAATAGAAAAAAGTGTTTAAAAACAAAAAAAAAAAAAAAAACACAAACAAACGCAGCCTAAACAACCAACATACCATTCATGGCCCTTGTCCTTTTGCACTGTTTCAACTTTTGGTTCCGGTACTATTTTCCATCGATGATCTAAAAAATTCTTCACTATTTTTTTCGTCCGCAGAACAAACAAGCTGATTCAAATGGTGTCGAAGTCAAAGCTATTCATGGAACATTGCTCATCCATTCTAGTTCTCTCTGTTGTTTTGATTTTTATCAATTTCATGGACTGGCGCGCGTACTTAGGCGATTTCATCAATTGAGGCAAAATCATTACTGGAACAAACCTTGGCTACACAAGTTCTCATACCAAGAATTTCAGTCGTTGCTTCCGAGGCGATAAGAATTGGATAAACTAAGTTTAGTAATGATCTAGAATAGTATAGGAATATCTGAGGAGTAAGACAAATGACACTTTCGACTTAAATATTTAAGTAGATATACAGATGAAATGAGTGTTTATTTTATGAAATGAGTTTGCAATAATAGTATTGAAATATATAAGTGAAATAAATGGCATCTTTGGCTTAGATATATATGTTTAAAATGAAATGAAAAAAAGAAAATTGACAATTATAGCTAATTATTTATAAATGGGTTAACTTTGTTACAATCTTTTTATTACTATCGGCAACACTATTAGTTTAGAAAAATACTTATATATGCACCATTGAATGAATGATATGTGTGCTTGTAGTTCGTTTTATAACCTAATTCATATCGAGTACTAAACTAGTTTTCGCTTCGACAAAGACTTTCCATTTCCTACATCCACCTCAATTCGATCTATTTGAAAATTGCTATAATTTATTTATCCATATATTTACGCATACATAAAAGCTATGTTCGGAGGAAACTGCTATATCCTACTAAATAGATATATGTGTTATCTATATCGAAGTCTTGAAAAAAAAAATAGATAAGATTTGCACTTAGCGAATCTAAAAAATCTTGTTTTTTTTAACATGAATAGATAAAGAAGCCATTGCAATTGCCGGAAATACTAGGCCCACTAAAGGCACAATAAAAGAGGGTAAGTTGTTAAAAATTGTCATAGAATGGGTACCTCAATTTAATATTTATACATGTTATTGTTAGAAAGATATCTTAGAATAATTATAATTCGTATATAATTATATTGAGTATATCGAAGTAACTATATATATTAAATAATAAGTGTAAGGAATGGATAATTAAATAAATGAGACTTATTCTTCTTTATCTTTCTACATGAAATATAGAAATATACGTATGATAATCTATTCTATTTTTGTCCTCAAATTAGAATTGAATTCTATTTTTTTTTATTTAATAAATAAAAAACAAAGAGTTTCTTACAAATTCACAAAGGATTTGTTAGAATTCAATCCAACAATAGGATTCTTAGTAAAAATAGAGATTCTCGAAAGATATAGTAGAAAGAAAAGAAGGAAAGATAGCCTTCACATTATTTTTTTCTATACGTTACAAAATAAATTATCAATGTATGCACGTTTAGGGTGCATTTGATAACTATTATTTTTTCGGAAATAATTTTTGATCAAAAATGATTTTTTTTTAATTTTGTTCTCTTGACGAGTTTCTAAACATTTGAAAGCATTTGATAACTATCCAAAATTTATAATTCTAGGATAGAAATATCTTTGGTAGGACTCTTAATTTGTATTTTATTTTTTAACATTTTTTTATTCTTTTTCTTTTTCTTTTTTCTTTTTTTTCTTTGTGGCCGATCATTCTTATGGCGGTGGCTAATGTCGACCGGGTGAAGTTTGGTGAGCTCGTTGAAGGCTCGCCTAGCCACCATCGAGGTTCAATTTCACCTAAATCTACTAGGCAAGCCTTTGGCGAGTTTGCAAATCGCCGGCGATAGCAACGGATAATTGACTAGGAGTAAGAAGAAAAGAGAAGGAAAAAGAACAAAAGAAAAGTTGAGTTTGATTCTAAAATTGTTTAAGAAAATAAAAAAACAATTTTTCTATTTTTTAATTATGTTCCAAATCTATTAATGAGAACAAAAAAAAATAGATTTTACTCTCGAAAATAAAACATTTATCAAATGAATTTATATTCTTTTTTCTATTTCAGAGAATAAAAAAATAAAATCAGATATTATTTAAAATGTTACTAAGTTTTTACCTTCCTTTTTATCCCCCTTTCTTTAAATTTACCAAATCTTCAGATACGCCGTGCATCTTCAACGAAGCCAAGAACCCTAGGCCACCCTCTCGTGATCTCTCGGGGCTCCGTCAATCTGCAGTCGTTTTCAGGTGCGCGCGATTCCGAGGATAGACGGCCGGCACTGGAACCACCCACGGCGGTCGTGACCTGAAGCGCCCACCGGCTCCGGCATCGCGGGTCGAGCTCGGTGACTCCGGCGCGACGGCGAACGCCCTGACGGCGAGATTCATATCGAGGTGCGTCGAACTCGTCAAGCTTTCTCTTGCTTCGCCTTAGCGAAAATGCTGTATCCGTACGCTTTAGGGAGATTGGGTTCGATGTGCCTCTTTTCGGAGCAGTATTGTCGACTGCCCAGCACGCGTTCTGCACCGAGGAAGTTTGCTCCCGGTCGAATTTTTCTCTCCATTTCCATTGGCGGCGGAAAGGAAACGTGATAACCTGATGGGGTTTGGGATTTCTGGGTTACTGTTGGGAAATGGAGTTGGGACGTGTGGTGGAATTTGCTCGAGTTTGATAGAGGTGTCAAAATGGGTACACAATCCATTTTTAAACCCATATTTGTTTAAATGAGTCATTAATGGGTCAAGCCTTATTTCTCAAGGACACCGATTGCTCAAATTGCTGTGGCCCGAGGGTTAGAATGTGGACGGTTGGATTTGACCCGATCAATTGTAGATGGGTTTCGGTTGGGTGTTTCCTTAACTCTTATGATGTGAGTCTCTCTGTTTCATGGGGGCTTTTCGTGGGTTCTCTCCATTTGAGCTGATTGGTTATGGATTGTGTCGTGCAAGTGAAGAAGGCAATGAGGGAAAGAGGAATAAAAAAGGTCCCTGCGTGTAGTTGGGTTGAGATTAAACATAGAACTCATGTCTTTATGGCGAATGATAATTTGCATCCCCAAATAAAGGAGATCAGGAGAAAAATTGACACATTGGCAGAAGAGATGGAGAAAGAAGGATACAAACCTGACACAAGTTGTGCCCTTCAAAATGTTGATGAGGAAGTTAAGATTAAATCTCTTAAATATCATAGTGAAAAATTAGCAATTGCATTTGCACTTATTAGCACACCTAAGGGATCACCCATCCTTATAATGAAGAATTTGAGAGCCTGTACAGACTGTCATGCTGCAGTCAAGGTGATATCATGGATTGTTCAAAGGGAAATTACAGTTCAAGATTCAAACAGGTTTCATCGCTTTAGAGATGGAAGTTCTTCTTGTGGTGATTATTGGTAGGTTTTGCATGGAAAATTCCCTGCAATGGATGACAAGGTCAGAAAAACGAGTTCTTGGGTTTAGTCGGGGCTAGATGACTGTAATCCAGTGTTGCTTTAGATCGAGCAGCTGATTTGAGTCGATCAATAGAAACTACTATTCTGGAGTTTATGATGACAATTACTGCACTAGAGGGCACAAAGTCTAAAGGTATGGGGATTCATAGGAATATACCTTGTAAAATAACACAGAAAAAAGCAATTATGTCTATATGATTCATATTGTTTTTACCTATTAAAGAGAGAATGTTTATTTAGTCTGTTGGTTGTTTAAATAGGAGTGGGTGAAAGGTACAAGGTATTTCAATGGATAATCCTTCTTTAACAGTTCATGATTCATGATTTGAAATCTGCCTTTTCCTTTCCGTAAAGTACAGATACTTTGGTTGGGATTTTTTTCCTGAATTATGAGCAAGAACAGTTAGTTTATCTCATATGATCCACTTGCAAGGTGTGATTATTTTTCATTTTGATTACCTTGGCAGAAACCTTTCTCAATTGGTCAAACTATGAATGGGTCTCAGACAAATTCAGGATTATAGGCACCATTTGACAATTATACTTTGTCGGCTCTCCTACTGGTATTTTAGTAATATAATCTTAAAAAAAAAAACATAAGAATAAGTTTTCCTAAATTTGATTAAATATGAAAATATTTTATTAATATGGGTCAGGTCGGTATGGGTTGGAAAATTTACATTAGGCATAAATGGGTCATAAATGGGTTAATGGGTCAATTTGGGTCGGACCATTAATGATCCGACTCAAACCCGACCCAACCCACCCATTTAACAGCTCTAGAGTTTGAGCCGGGTTTTAGAGAATTTTTGGGAGCTTTCGGGTTTGGGATTGGGATAGGGTCAGCCGTTGCAAAGCGTCGCGAACTTGTTCCGCTGCCATTGCTGCTTTAGCTTAAATTTTTTGGATGTTTTGATTGGGACAAAGATGCTTCCCTTTTTGAATGTCGAATCCATTTTGGGCCCAAAAACAAATGGAGAAGTGACCCTCAATTTCCTGACGATCTACTAATTATCTTTGTGCTGGAAACTTCACCACATGAACAAGATAAAGGACGCAAGTTGAGTGAAACACTTTTTCCGTGTTGGTTTCTTGCACCCGCAGTCGATCTCCTACCTTTCTGTTGCTCCTCTTAGAAATTGAGAATTAGGCTTTCTTTCCTGTGGTTCGAAAGTGTTGGAAGATGTCTCTGTATGTTGTACATTCTCAGTTCCTTTGGCTAATGAAATACATGTGTAGTCGGTGACCATAAAAGTCTTGGTTTTTAATCTGAACATTCGACTGATATGTGTGTTTCCATTAATTAAAGTCCTTTTGAAAGACATTGCCATGGTGAAGATGCCACTTGGGTTGTAACTTTCAATTTGGAAATTTGTTGGTTGGAATGTGTTCTTTTTGTTATTTTCTGCCAATGTAGTCAGGTTAAAATTCCTCCTTCTGCCATCATATTAATTTACTAATCTTTTGATCCAGAAAATTCTCTCACATTTGAAAGCACAATATAGAACTCAACATGAATCTTGATAGTATGGATATGTGTTCCATATTGATGAACTTGGTTTGTATATTCCTGCACCCGATTACAAGATTGTATATATATTTTTATAAGTTATAATGTAGAATATTCTTGTCATGCTTTATTACTTATCTTCTAATAGTTGCTAATATGTTCCTTGGTGTTGCTGACTCTAAAACTAGATTTCTACACGAGAAGACTAGTTGTATAAATATTTCTTCAACTATGGTGTGCAATATATTTTTAACATTTAATTGCTTATTCTTTTATACTAATAGCCACTGATTCAGCGGTAATTCTCACCAGTAGCAAAGTGCATAGCACAGGTGATGCTGCATAAACTAAAATAATGAAGGTCTACAAATATGAATTTTGTTGTCACTTATGTTGGAGGGAAAAGGCTTTACTTTGACCATTATTGGATTTGGAATGAACGTAGAGCAATAGAAATCGTGAAAGACATAAGAAGGTTTAGTCAGGATGTGCGTCTATGGAGTGCATGAAAGGTACATATTGTTCAGTGGAGATCACTTGAAAAGGAATCAAAAGCTCAAAAAGCTCAAAAACTCCTCCCCCTTTTCTCTTCTTCTGTATGTGTGTGTGTCGGTCTGTTTGTTGTTGTTGGGAGTAGAGGAAATGAGGAAAATTATCACATGGGAGACACAATTTGCCATTCCTCATATATTCACTCAGTAAAAGGGGAGTGGAGGAGAATAGTGAATGTCCTCATCCCCTGGCTTCGGAAAAAGGAACGATCTGGTCTCTCTCTTGGTAAAGAAGTGAATGGCTCTTGTAATGGTGATCGGGTGCTCTGTTATTTATTGTCAGTTGAGTATGTTTTGCATCCCTTTTTCCTTATGGTTTTCCCATCACATGGTTCTTAAGCATAGTGGAGAGAAACTAATCTGCCGTCCTTAGTGAATGCTACAATTTATTTCATGCCTGAGCATAAAAGATGATGTGTCAATCGTTCAGTAAGATTGTTTATCAGAAAAGAGTGGAATCATAGGCAATTCTGTCTTGTTTCTTTTAACCCATGGGGCATATTTGGTTGATCAACATTTGTCAGTTGACATGTTCATGCTGTTGCAGGAACTTCTGGGTTTAATTGGAACTCTGTGGAAATCAAGAGTATGAATTTCGTGGCATCACTTTATAGGAGAGTTAATATCAAAGAGCTTACCACCAGCATCCCTGTTTATAACAATGCCAGTGGTAGATATCCCTCTCCCTCTCCCTCCCTCTCTCCCTCTCTCTCTCTCTCTCTCTCTCTCTCGCTCACACACACATACACACAGGTTGACAATCTGCTAATTGCAATAATTTCTTCCATTGGCTTAAGATGCATCTGGCGGAGGATTGAATTTGCTGTTCAGGCGTTGGGCCACTAAGAAGTCAGCTGGATCAACAAAGAACGGAAGAGACTCAAAACCAAAGAATCTTGGTGTGAAGAAGTTTGGTGGAGAGGTAAGTTACTAATGATTCAGCAATTAAGAAATGGAAGGAGCAAAATGTATCTGAAAAGCCTGTGGTGAAGAAGCGAATCTTGTCCATCGGTCTTTCTTATTCTTTCTTTGATCACATTGTCTTTTCGATAACCTGCAGAGAGTCATACCAGGAAATATAATTGTTCGACAGCGGGGCACCCGATTTCACCCTGGAAACTACGTTGGAATGGGGAAAGATCACACCCTCTTTGCAATGAAAGAGGGGTCGGTTCAGTTTGAGAAGCACAAGCTCAGCGGGCGCAAGTGGGTGCACATTGTTCCAAAGGACGGCCACACACTTCACCCCATGTATGCAGAGGCTGCTGCTGTGGATGCACCTGAGCTGAAGACAGCTACTTAAACAACCCGCCTTTGGAATTTGATGGTTGAATTTTCATCCCAACTCCATATTTCACCTCTTTTCTGAACAATAAGCGTTGGGGCATGGGAAAGAGCTTGAGGTACAAGCTGCAATGCTCGAGATAAAGTAGTTAGCCATTGTTGCTTGCCTCTTTGAAAACTCAGGCACCAAAAGAAAAGGACAGATACAAGGATCTCAGCGTGTCTTTGTCTCCTGGGGTAAAATTGTATGTGTATTTTTGCATGCACGCTCCCTTGTTTGCGCTGTGATTTCTTGCTGCTGATGAGTCGCCAGTTTCGGTTCCTCTTCTTATACATTCACTAATCAGCACATGATTCTCTTGTTCTATATAATTGACATGAACAAGTAACCAACTCAATACTGACATATAAGTTTCTACTTACATTAAAAAAAAAAATGATATCATTATAATTTTTATGTGGAGAATTTGAAGTATGGACATATCAATAAATACGAAATTTGTGTAGAATTTCTTTATAAGAATCCATGCTACGCATGGGGTTTGGAAAACCAGTGTCAATAACCATTCCCCACATCCAGCCTAAATAATTGCTCAAATTAGTGGCGGATGATGACCACAAGCATCATTATTAAGTACAACGCCATAGTACATTATATTGCTGTATGGTAACATAATGAATTGCAAATTTTACAATTCTGTATGATTCATAACTTTAACGGGTACCATGATCGTTAAGTAATTAACATCTTAAAGAGCAAGGACATTTTGGGCATTTGCCTGCATCCTTATTATTACGGTATCAACTGCAAACCAAACACAGTAATGATTATTCAAGTATCTAAATGAAATGGCTCGCGACATCTCGATCTAATGAAAAATTAAAGAGGAGAATCAGTGAATCGTGCTGCACGGGCTCAAAACGGGCTGACACCGCTTTTCCTACGGGCTAACAAAAGGATGGAGGGAGCCTTGGTTGTGAAGGTGGCGTTGTTACTTACAATATATGTTAGCCTCTTTTTATTTTCCGGAAAATGAACTCATTGGAATATTTTTAGGAATGATTGTTTATATCATTTATAAAAATGAATGAACGAATAATATTTTACCATCAGCAAAAATATTTAGATATAAATTATTATTAATAATGAAAAATTTTCCATTGACTAATTATTTAAGCGATACAAATGATCATTTTTAGGAAAATATTTATTTTGCACAAAACAGAAAGCCGTTAAATAAAATTTATATTAGCCACAGGGCAACAAGAGGTCCCATGGTCTAGTGGTCAGGACATTGGACTCTGAATCCAGTAACCCGAGTTCAAATCTCGGTGGGACCTTCTCCTCCTCCCTTTTTTAATTTTTCCCTTCTTCTTGCTCTTTGTTTTTGTCATTTTAAATCCTCTCGGCGTCTGAATTTTCATTTAAAGATCAGAAAAAGAAATGCGTGGAAACTTATTTTTCGCCTACTCCCGACAATGTTTGTTTCTCTAAAAGCTACGGCTTTGGCTGTTCTACAAATTATAAGCATTAACAACGATTTAGACACTAGATTGGCTTTGTTTGGGAATTTGCTCATCTGTAATTTACTCGAATTGCAAATTATCATTGTGGGGATCATTGAAATGACCCACGGTCCTAAACACGTCGTACCTTCTTGCATTCTATTGAATTTCTAATGAAAAATGTCGTGGCATATAGATATTTCAAAGATTTATAATAAACTATCAAGATCTATTCTTTTGTGCTCCAATAGTTGTGATATGTGAGTATTGAATCTTAGGGAATTTGTTAAAAACGCATTAGCATTTCCAATATGATTATAATCAATTTCTCACTAAAAGTCCAAAAAGACACGATCTATTTGGGAATTTGCTCATTTGTGATTTACTCGAATTGCAAATTGTCCCTATGGGGATCGTTGGAATGACCCACCGTCCTAAACACGTCGCACCTTATTTTATTCTATCGAATTTCTTAGAAAAAATGTCTTGGCATATAGATATTTTGAAGATTTGTAATGAATTATCAAAATCTATTATTTTGTCATTTAATGGTCACTTACATGAGATTTGAATATTATAGAATTTGTAGAAAAACCCATCGGCATTTCCAATAGGACTATAATCAACTTCTTGCCAAAAGTTCAAAGACAACACGATCTGTTATATTTGGATATTCATAACAACCTAATATCTTGGAAAAGTACAACTATTTACAGCTAAGACGCTTTAACACAACATTTCAAAATTGTTTTGGTAATAAAGCACAGATGTTTGAATTCGAACACCTTATCGTCCGCCCACCTATCAATTCATTAGGGATAATGTAAATTAATCCCAAAAAAAATTAGAGGATGCCTATCCTATATGATTATGGAAATAGTTGGAACAGATTCCCGTCGCTCCATCACGCAAGGAACCATCGTACTAATTAATTGGAAACTCCAAATAAATCCATCCAAGGGGCATCTCTTTAGAGAAAATATAGCCCGCCGTATTCGTTATTATATATGCATATCAATTTGCATCATCACTTTTGAATATTAGCATATTACATCTTGAATTTTGCTGTTGAATTTTAAATTGCATCTCCTACCCATGATCCTTTATTTGTTTACCCACCATATGGTGATTTAATTTTGTAAATTACCTCATCACTCTTGTCAACCCTATCTCTCTCTCTCTCTCTCTCTCTTTCTGGAGTGGCGTGTGGGGGGCGCGAATATAGCGACTAAGTTTTGGATTCAGCTACAGGAGATCCGGGGTTAGTCGGTGGTGGAGGAGAGATATACATATACTTGTAAGCTTTTAGGTTTTTGTTTAAGGACCTATATTGTAAATTTTGGAAAAGTGAGGATACGGATGCAAAATCTAAGGGTGGTTTTGAAACTTTTTCTTTCTTTCGTGGTGTGTATGGATTGAAGGGGCTGGAAGGAGGTGAACGAGAACTGATTTTCTTTGGATACTCCTTTTTCTTTTCAGTCCTTTATTTGGAGGAGTTTGACAGAAAAATAAAAAAGGGAAGTGGAAGGAAAAAGAAGGAATCCTTTTTATCTCACATTTCATTTTTCCATCCAACAATGGGAGGAAATTGAGGGAAAATCAATTTGGGTGTTTTACTTTTTTCCGTTTTTGCAATTTTGTCCCTCATTAGTCATTTTGTTTCTGTACACAAACGAGGCAGCTGATACCATGGACCACCAATCAAGCCAACTTTCCTTTTCATGCCTTTTCTCATCCATGCACCCCAAAACAAGTAAGAGAAATTTACAATTTTCTCCCTTCTAACGTACTCCCTTCTTTTGCTTTCTCTTTTTCTTTCCATTCCATTCATTTCCCATCACTAGAAGTGTCAATAAGACTTAACAATACTATAATATTATTAGTATGAGCCCACGTTTGATTTAATATTGCCCACATCATTGCCCACATCAAGTTGCATGATAACTATGATAATCACCCAAATTTTACAGAAGAATATTAGGAGTGCCAAAAATTTCATACGACGCCCACTTGAGTGTTAAAACTTTTCTTCGCTTACTTGAGTGTCACAACTCACAAGTTTGAAAAATTGTTCACTTAAGTGCCAATTCCATTTGTCTCGCTGAAAAATCCAACATAAAGGTCGGTCGTTTGATATGACTTTGCCGACGTGATGTGGACAATAATATTTTATTTTTAAATTTTTAAATTTTTTATTTCACTTTTTACGAAACCCTTGCTCAAGGGTTACCTTGCCTTCAACCATGAGGACCCTTGTTAGTTGCCTCGCCAGCTCTCAGTGGCCACAGGTGATGTCACCTCACCTAGAGCCAACGAGGTCAACAATGCCCTTGCCCATTTCCACCGTGGCTAGATCTAGGCAAGGGTTGCCTCATCCTCACCACAAAGGCTGTGGGTGAAGGCATCACAACCTCGCCAGCTGTGGACAACACCATCTAGAGCTGGTAAGGGCATCTTGACCTCACCCATCGCAAGTGAGAGTTTTGTGGCCGATGAGGGTTGCTGGTAATCCTTGTCATCCCTAAAGTAAAAAAAGCAAAATAAAACAAAAAAAAATTCAACATAGGACGTTTGGAGTAATTTTACTTTGACATGGAACTCAAGTGAGTGATTTTTTTTTTTTTTTAAATTTAAGTAATCGTCGTATGAAAGTTTTAACACTCATAATTTCATCTCCCCCCAATTTAAAGATAATTGTCTTAATGGAAGATGTTATCTGAAGGAGTTTGAATAAGGACATAAATAAGTCTATTTGAACAATCTAATAATTGAAAAACACATCGTCAATATTGAGGGGGCAATTGGTTAAAAATACGCATTCATCAATCTTTCGAGGCTTTGCGAATCCGAATTCCAATCGAATTTCATCATTATACGTTTTCACATTTGATCTTGATTATCATGGTCTTCAATCTTCCGCAAATTTCTAACTAAAAACCCATTTCTTAACTCACTTTCAATGGGCCAGGTTGAAAATGAGCCACTCAAAATTTTATAAATCAGTGGAAATGGGTTTAAAATATCTTAGCCTAGTTTTATACCGGTCTACGTGGACACAAGACCTATATCTAACCCATTTATTAGTTTACCAACTTCAACCCATATTTTGTCTTCATTTTACTCGGCCTTCACTCGCTTGAAAAAATTGCTGCTCCAGGACAAAATGGATTTGGCACGTCACTGACACTTGCACCGGAATGAGCCGGGGTGCACCTTTGGCAAGTCACGTAGGTCCTCCATTGCACTGGCTTCCGGTTACTTAATCTGATGAACTAGCCGCTGCTGCGCTGCAAGACGGAGATCCACCGGCTCAATGAAGTTGACAGAAAAAGAAATAGGAAATTGAAAAAAAAAAAAAAATTGTATTCTATTTTTTTATTCAAGTACATTGTCAATTTATAGCATTTTCAATAGGACTATAATCAACTTCTTGCCAAAGGTCCAAAGACAACACGATATATTATAATTGGACATTCATAACAACATAATATCTTGGAAAAGTACAACTATTTACATCTATGACGCTTTTAACACAACATTTCAAAATTGTTTTGGTAATAAAGCACATATGTTTGAATTCGAACACCTTATCGTCTGCCCACCTATCAATTCATTAGGGATAATGTAAATTAATCCCAAAAAAATTAGAGGATGCCTATCCTATATGATTATGGAAATAGTTGGAACGGATTCCCGCCGCTCCATCACGCAAGGAACCATCGCACTAATTAATTGGAAACTCTAATTTTTCTTTGACCTAAGAATTGCATACTCTCTTTTGGTAATCCCATTTATCAATAAATTGTTACGGTTACAGAATTTACAAACCTCCGCAGATGTATATAAGCTCCAAATAAATCCATCCAAGGGGGCATCTCTTTAGAAAAAATATAAGCCCGCCGTATTCGTTATTATATATACATATCAATTTAAATTTTGAATATTAGCATATTAAATCTTGAATTTTTTTGCTGAATTTTAAAGTGCATCTCCTACCCATGATCCTTTATTTATTTACCCACCATAGTGTAATTTAATTTTCTAAATTACCTCATCATTCTTGTCAACCTATCTCTCTCTCTTTCTGGGAAAGTGGGCAGCGCATCTGTCGGTATTTTTGGGGGGTGGCGTGTGGGAGGCGCGAATATAGCGACTGGTTTTGGATTCGGCTACAAGGAGAGGTATACTCGTAAGCTTTTAGGTTTTTGTTTAAGGACCTATATTGTAAATTTTGGAAAAGTGAGGATACGGATGCAAAATCTAAGGGTGGTTTTGAAACTTTTTCTTTCTTTTGTGGTGTGTAACTGTGTATGGATTGAAGGTGCTGGAAGGAAGTGAACCAGAACTGGTTTTCTTTGGCTATTCCTTTTTCTTTTCAGTCCTTTATTTGGAGGAGTTTGACAGAAAAATGAAAACGGAAGTGGAAGGAAAAAGAAGGAAAATAAATTTTGGCGTTTTACTTTTTTCTGTTTTTGCAATTTTGTCCCTCATTAGTCATTTTGTTTCTGTACACAAACGAGGCAGCTGATACCATGGACCACCAATCAAGCCAACTTTCCTTTTCATTCCTTTTCTCGTCCATGCACTCCAAAACAAGTAAGAGAAATTTACAATTTTCTCCCTTCGAATGTACTCACTTCTTTTCCTTCTCTTTTTCTTTCCATTCCATTCCATTCATTCACCGTCACCACCAGGAGTGTCAATAAGACTTAACAGTATTATAATATTATTAATATGATCTCACAATTGCCCACATCAAGTTGCATGATAACAAGGATAATCACCCACTTTTGGGAGAAGGATACTAGGGGGTGCATGACAAACTACAATTTTTATTTCATAAATAATTTTTTTATTCAATACTTGTTTCTGGAATAGAAATCCATTTGATAAAATTATTCTATTTTTCTGTTTTTGAAATAATTTTTTGTTCCAAAAATAGGTTTGAAATATAAATCATAAGTAAAATTTTTCTACTTTTCTATTTCTGTAACAGAAATGAGAAATAAAAATTCTTTTCATCGTTCGTTCTTGCTATGAACCAATTGGTCGTCAGCCGTCGCCGTCTACCACCACTGCTTGCAGCATGCCGTCCACCATCCGCCACCGCCAGTCATCCACCGCCCACCACTGCCGCTCGCCAGCCTGTTCGCCGCCCGCCAATTGCCAGCCGCCATCCGAAAGGAAAATTTTTTGTGTTGTTATTAAATTGGTATTTTTGCTTAGAAACTCATTTAGAAATCAATTTCTAGTCAAAATGGTTATCATTCGTGTCTCAGGAGTGCCAAAAATTTCGTACAGCGCTCACTTAAGTGTCAAAGCTTTTTTTTTCGCTCACTTGCGTACTACAACTTTGAAAAATCGTTCACTTAAGTGTCAATTGCGATTTGTCTTGTCGACAAATCCAACATAAAGGCTAGTCATCCGACATGGCTTTGCCGGCATGACGTGGATAATATTATTTTAATGCCTTATTATTTTCATTATTTTTTTGAATTTCATATTTTTTTTTGACTTTTTTGCGAAACCCTTGCCTGAGGGATGCCTTGCCTTCGGCCACGAAGGCCCTAGGTGAGGCTGTTAGGGCCTCGCCGACTTGGTGAGGTTGTGAGGACCCTCGTCGACTGCCTCCCGAGCTCTGGGTGGCCACAGGCAATGCCACCTCACCTAGGGCCAGCAAGGTCACGATGCCCTCACCCATTTCCATCATGGTCAAATTTGGGGCAAGGGTTGCCTCGCCCTCACCGCAAAGGCCCTGGGTGAAGGCATAATAGCCTTGCTGGCCGTGGACAACACCATCTAAAGCTGGCAATGGCATCGTGACCTCACCTATCGCAAACGAGGGTTTTGCAGCCGATGAGGGTCGCTGGTGACCCTCGTTGACCCTAACATAGAAAAGCAAAATAAAATAAATAAAAAAATCCACGTATGACATTTGGCTAGAAGTGGCACTAAGTGAGTGATTTTAGTCTGACATGAAACTCAAGTGAATGAAAAAAAATTTGAAACTTAAGTAAGCATCGTATGAAAGTTTTGACACTTGTAATGTTCATTTCCCCCCAATTTAAAGATAATTGCCTTAAATGAAAGACGTTCTCTGAAGGAATTTGAATAAGGATATAAATAGGTCTATTTGACAATATAATTAAAAAAACACATCAGCAATGTTTTTTTTTGGTAAGTAACACATCGGCAATGTTGAGGGGGCAATTGGTTAAAAACACACATTCATCAATCTTTCAAGGCTTTGCGAATCCAAATTCCAATCGAATTTCATCATTATACGTTTTCACATTCGATCTTGATTATCATGATCTTCAATCTTCCACAAATTTCTAACTAAAAACCCATTTCTTAACTCACTTTCAATGGACCAAGTTGAAAATGAGCCACTCAAAATTTTATAAATCGGTGGAAATGGGTTTAAAACATCCTAGCCTAGTTTTATACCGGTCTACGTGGACACGAGACCCATATCTAACCCATTTAGTTTACCAACTTCAACCCATATTTTGTCTTCATTTTACTCGGCCTTCACTCGCTTGAAAAAATTGCTGCTCCAGGACAAGATGGATTTGGCACGTCACTGACACTGGCACGTCACTGACACTTGCGCTTAGGGATCCGCGGCTCTTGGCCAAGTTGCACCCCATGTAGGTCCTCCGTGGCACTGGCTTCCGGTTGCTTGATCTGATGAACTAACCGCTGCTGCGCTAAAAGACGGAGATCGGCCGGCTCAACGAAGTTGATAGAAAAAGAGATAGGAAATTCTATATTTTATACAAGTACATCGGTATTTTTTTTTAATAATCAAGAATCTGCCTGAGCCTCATTTCACTTACGCTATTCGGGGTCACAATGCCCTTCAGCACTCTGATATCTTTGGGCCAATGACTATATCTCGAGAAAGACTAACCCAGCAATCCACCGCCAAAGCCCCCTATTTAAATCACGAAACCACTTTGGAAGTTCGAATCTCTGACCTCGGATGATCTCGAGTAAGTCTCAACCAACACAGGCATGCGTGGGTGGTAGTACATTAGTATTTATAACGTATGAATGAAAGAATAAATAAAAAATAGGGTTAATACTCTGAAAAATCACAAACTGGTACACATATGACAAATTTACCACAAACTATTTTTTTGACCATAAAAAACCCAAAACTACTACACTTGTGACAAATTTACCCCGACTAACCATAAAAAACTCTAAACTGGTACATTTATGACAAATTTACCCCAAATTAATTTATTCAACCACAAAAAATCATAAACTGATAAATTTGTAACAAATATACACTCCGGTAAATTGATTAATATCACAAAAAAATCACAAAAATTATAAACTGTGACAAATGGAGTGTAAAATTACAAATTTATATACCAGTCAATTTGTCTGTGTCATTTAACTTAATCAAAATTTAACGAAAACTAATATAGGGTAAATTTGTCACAAGTGTACTAATTTGGGGTAAATTTGTCAAAGATATACCGGTTTGGGGTTTTTGGTGGTCAAAAAATAGTTTTGAGTAAATTTGTTACAAGTATACCAGTTTAGGGTTTTTCAGGGTATTAACCCTAAAAAATAATATACATGAATTATTGTTTTCCTATTTACTAAATTAATCAGCAATGGACTAAATCAATCAAACCATAATCAGAATCGTCGCGAGGATCGGAAGTTTCAATCATATCTCCAATAGGAGTCGAGCAGTCATGAGCAAAGTAGACATAAAGACAGCTGTGCAGGAGAATGGAGGCTGAAGGCGCTGGGGACGCGCATCTTTGGAAGGAGCTGGCAGTGGTAGTAGAGGTAGAGGTATGTTTTTTTTTTTTTTTTTTCAAAGAGATGGAGTTTTTCATTTTATTTTATTTTTTGGCTTGACTATGGCTTACGTACTTAATGGGGAAGAAGATGAAGTTTTTTTTTTTTTTTTTTTTTTTTTTTTCATTTTTATGTTTTATATTAATCTTTTGGAAAGGTATTCATGGACATTCTCATCCCTACATTGAAACGTAACTTATTTGAGCGGGCACATGCTATGGAAATGGGAAAATTTAAAATAAGGATTCAAAGTAGAGTCATTATCTCAAAAAAAAAAAAAAAACCCCCAAAATAGACGTTGTCTCAAATAAAGACCTAAAGTGGCTAGGTTAGTATCAAATAAGGGCCGAACTTGATTTACGGCCAAATCTTCACCGAATGGTAACAAGTAGGGTGTCGCAATTTTGTCCAAAAATTCCAGTTAGGTAAAAATGCTTTTAAATCTTCAAACAAACAAAAATCCCATATTGAACTCTCATTTAGTTCTTCATGAAATCGTTGAGTCTTTGAAACTTGAATTCTTAGTCCATTGGTTCTCGATTGTACCATATTTTATTCTTGTCTTTGATGCTAGATGAAATGGATGCACTTACTGATGAGGACAGAGCTCATGACAATGGGGCGAGGAGGTATTTGGTGTGGATGAAGGTCTCGTGCTGGAATTGAAGAACCCAAGCCCCGTCTAAACTCGGGAGATCGAATTGACATTCCTCCTCATCTAGCTGATAATGGAACTCAAGACAACAGACTTTCAAGGGGAGGATTGACTTGCTATTGGGATTGACTTGAAAACTTGACGATTTCACAAAGAACCAATGAGATTTCAATTTGGGATTTTTGTTTGTTCAAGGATTTTAAAGCATTCTTACCTAGGATTTTTTGGGACAAAATTGCCCACAACCTATGCACTAGAAAAGTCATCCAACAAGATTTGGCTGAAAAATAAGTTTAGACTCTTATTTGACACTAACCTAGTTACTTTAGGTCTTTATTTGAAACAATATTCACTTTGGACATTTTAAAAGAAAACAGCTCTATTTCGGATCCTTATTTGAAATTTTCCCTATAAAAAATGAGTTAAAATATGGATCAATTTTAGTGATCCATTTTGTCCTATCTTTTTAGCTTTTTATTTTTCTCAGCACATTTATAACCCATTTAGAATAAAATGAGCTACCTTAGGAAATTGAGCTCATTTAATTTGAGTCACAAAATGGGTACAAACCCCATTAAGTTCTTTATAAGTATTTCAATTTATAGATTTTTTTTTTATGTTTGTTATTTTATTTAATTTCATGTGAAGCTTTTATCCATGAAGAGTTTAAAAGTGGGTTCAATAGGTGGATATAGATTTTTGTAGAATATTAATGTATTTTAATAATATAAGTTTGGGCACGGGTCATTAATTTTACATTACATATAAATGAATCAATATACGTAAAGTCAATAAATGACCCAACACCACACAAGCACCATCTAATCCATACATTGGACTATCCTATTCATCACTTAGATAACCACACAATGCGTCAAAAAAGCTCAACGTCAAGAATGGGGAGGTTGATCATTCAAACTACAGTTATTGAGATGCAAGGAAAAGTTATTGACATATGTTTCGTTGCAAATGAATAATTTAAAAAATGTATTTCTTAAAATTACGATTTGTATCTCTTATGAAAATGAATGAACAAATGATATTATCATTATCACAAAGATATTTATATATAAATTATTACTCATGATAAAATAAATTTTCTATTGACTCATTATTTTACATAATATAAATTATCATTCCTACTACATTAGGTGATACTTCTAGGGCTTTTACCTAGAATGAAAGAACAAAAAAATGGATTCAGGAACACCACCTTTGAATCATTGACCAAGTCTATGAAGTGTTCTTTCACTTTCATTAAATAGCGCCAGAGTGGAATGAAGTAAATGAGTCCATTGTCCAGTCTCCTTGAGGTCTGGGATTCCTTCCTTCGTTGGGCTGGAACCGCTGTTCCCGGCTTCCGATGATTGTGAAAAAGACGAGTTTGAACTGTCCTTTTCGGAAATTAGAGCTTAGGAATTCGAGTCAGACCCCGAAGGAATCATATTGAAATCAAACTATTCCGTTGGTAACGAAGTATCCATAAGAGTGACAATGACTAAAGACATAAAGTTATGGAATCCTAGTTTTTGTAGATAGAAAGAGAAGGCCCATTTAAGGACTTTTTTTCCGATGGATATAAAAAAAAAAAGTAGAAAACTCCAAGTAGATCCCCAAAAACGTGTACTACTTAGATGCTTTCAGCAGTTATCCGCTCCGCACTTGGCTACCCAGCGTTTATCGTGGGCACGATAACTGGTACACCAGAGGTGCGTCATTCCCGGTCCTCTCGTACTAGGGAAAGGTCCTCTCAATGCTCTAACGCCCACACCGGATATGGACCGAACTGTCTCACGACGTTCTGAACCCAGCTCACGTACCGCTTTAATGGGCGTTCCTCGACGCTGAGGACATCCCCCAAGAGCGGGGGATTTCGTGACATTTCTGATTGGCTGTCTTTGAGCGAAATGCGGCAAAAGGAAAGAAAATCCATGGACCGACCCCATCGTCTCCACCCCGTAGGAACAACAAGATCACCCCAAGGACGCCTTCGGCATCCAGGGGTCGTGGACCGACGCATGTACCTACAGTAGCATTCAAGTAATGCCCTTTGATTTCACCTGTTTTAGCCTGTGATTTAAAAATGGCTTCGACACAAAATAAGAAACGGTCTCTCCAACGCATAAATGGTTGTGAGTTCACGTTCTCATCATCTTTCGTAAAATCAAGTCCACCACGAAGACATTCATAAACTGCTCTACCGTAGTTCATAGAAGGTATTGCAAGACAGCTCGAGGCGGAGGGAAAAATACGAGGTACTTTATTGCTTAGTTTCGCTTTTATGGAAGCGTTAACTCGCCTCAAATAATAAAAAAATAAAAAAATGTGAAAACCCTTTGATTTTTGATTAAAGAGGAATCTCCACCAAACCTATTAGTCCGAAAGCGCCGTGGAGAGCCACAAAAGTCCACAGACCGCCTAATTGACACCAACGAGTAAAATCTCCTTGTGCTTCAGGACCCCATAGTAACAACAAAGAATGTGCTAAACTATTAGCGGGAGTAGAACTGCGGCGGTTAAGTAGTTGCATCCTTCCAAATAGGAACTGGCCTTATTTTACATAATATAAATTATCATTTGAAAAAAAAATCAAATCAATTAGAAGGCGGGCTCCACGATCCGTCATGGATCGATCCTCGGACTGTAACTCCTCGAATCTTTCTGTAACGCCTACAGAAAATGTCGTAACCCCTATGCAAAATGTCGTAACCTCCCAAATCTCAAAGAGCATTGAGATCGACGGCCGAAATTTACTCCTTTTTTTTTTTGTTCTTTTAATCCGACGGCTACAGGAGGGTCGGGATCCGGCCCCGGTCCGGTGGTCCCCACCACACATTCTGTCCTCAGAAAGGAAATTACCATAAACCCACGAGGCGCACATCACGATGTCTCCTCTCCACAACGCTTTTTCGTCCCTTTTTCGCTTTTCTCTGGTTCTGCCAAAAGTGACCTCCGGAATCGGCAACCCACCCGGCAAAACGGCGTCGCGACGAGAGGGGCATATCCGTCATTCCGGTGGTCGGATATTTTCCCCAGTGGGGCCCAATAGAAAAAATCTTCGGCCGTCTCTCTCTCTCTCCCCATCCCCCCGCGGGGCCCGGCGCGTCTATCCAGCACCGCCACGGCAGCGTCACATGACCTCCCCCGCGGGGGGCCCCACCCTGGTTCCGATTTTCCTCCTTTTTTGACTAACCATGGTTAGCGGAGGGTGGTCGTGCCTTCTCGTGGAAGCCGGGACAACCCGGGCGTTGACTCGCCCCCGCTCGCTCAGCTCCTTAACCGGGTCGGCCTCGCCCGGAGGGACTCCGATCAACTCGGTTGACAGGCTCCCTTTCGTGCGCGCCATTTCCTCCGTCGGTCACTTTGGAGTAAAGATTTTGGCGACGAACTCATAATTGATTTGGCGTAATAAGATGCGGAGCAAATTCGAATTGGAATTTGTAATCGGGGAGATCCCAAAATTGGTTTGTAACTGGCATGTTAATCACTCGGAAAATTATCTAAATTTGAAATCATTGCTTCGGTATCTAGTTCAAAATTTGTTATTGAAAGATATAGCCAATCACACTAGTTCAAAAATATTTCGGATGAAAATTTAGTAATTTTTTGATAGTAAATACAATGCGATATCCCTTACCCAAAAAAAAAAAACAATTAACCTTACCAAAAAAATAAAAAGTACAATGCGATATCTCGATCTCAAATGTAAAAAATAAAATGCAAACTATACCGATACATTCTTCCATGATAAATTTGTAAAGATATAGTATAACGTTGTGCTCGATTTTAATTTTAATCTCCCTTGTTATATAAATTGTGGATATCTCATATCCATCTCACATAAAGTGTATCGAATTTTTATGGATTTTATTCCCTTTCTATGTGTTTAAGATGTTGTCATTACTTTTTTTTCCTCAACATGGAGGTGGATTGCATATGCTAATCTTACTAGTAAAAGGAATCTACTTTACTCACATGTCATCAACGACGAACTTCTCAGTAGCTCGCTCGGTTTATTGATCGAGGCCATGATAGGTCATCACCAAGTTATAATTTTATGAAATGTCAATGTATTACTAAATGAACGAATTTAATCAAATATATTTTCTCTAAAATTTGCCTATTAGTTATAAAAATGAGAAGTTGGGCGATGATGTCGATAAAATTTAGTCACGGAGTTTCAACAGCAAATTAAATTTTGTGGATGGTTCATTGTCGTGGTTTGGCTTTTAGCATCCAATCTACTCCTTCCCATTGTTTTCTCATTTCAAAACAACCATAATCTTACGTTAACACTTTCATAACTAATTTATTTTTCTACCCACAATGATGAATTCCTCGATTAATTGACTTACTTATTTTACTCATCGAAAGTTGCAATAGAATTTTACAAATTTGCTTTCCAATTGGGGTCGAGATATTTAAGCATGGCACAAATCAATTCATTTAAATTAGGGATGTTAGACTATAAGTGGAAAGTTAGATCAGAATGAGCTGTATGAAGTCCTTGGCTTAGGATTAGGGTGACAGCTCTCCAAATTTCAATAGCCCTCTTTACGCCATGCCGCCTTTTATGGCAAGAAAAATCCTTAATTCCAACTCATCCATAACACTCCCCCTGCAGCACAAAACTAACCATGGTTAGAATGCTAACCACACCATGCGCAATGCGCACCCCCTTTTCGGCCTACTCAACCCTAGCCCTGCCCGCCCCTATAAATACCCCGCCTCCGCCTCCCCAGCTGTCTCATTGCTCTCTTCTCCGGAGGCGCGTATACCCTAGAAACCGCCGTCCGTCTTCTTCTTCGTCTTCGTCCTCCTCTTTCCAAAGCTCTGTTAATGGCTTCCGCAGAGGTTGAGTATAGGTGCTTCGTCGGCGGCCTCGCGTGGGCCACCGACGACCAGTCCTCGAGCGGGCCTTCAGCCAGTTCGGCGAGATCCTCGAATCGAAGGTCCGTTTGCGTCCCGCGCCGCAGGGAGATCCAGATCTGACCGCGATCCGAATCGAATCCGCGTTCCGATCCGATCTGATCTGATCTAATCTGATCTGTTTGTGTTACTTGATACTACCTATGTTACTCTCATCTGTTTGCGAAAAAAATCGATTCTTGTTACTTATTACTCGAATCGGTACGTCCATCTTCATCCTCTTCGCCAGAGACGGAAGAGATCGATCGATTCATGCACACCTCCTTTTTGGTTCTCTCCGGCGGGGTTTGGTCAGGATCTGATGCGTTCGCCGTTTGGTTTTTTTGTTGTCCAGGTCATCAACGATCGGGAGACCGGCCGGTCCCGCGGCTTCGGATTCGTCACGTTCGGCAGCGAGAAGGCGATGCGGGACGCGATCGACGGCATGAACGGCCAGAACCTCGACGGCAGGAACATCACCGTCAACGAGGCCCAGTCCGCCCGGCGGCGGCGGCGGAGGCGGCGGCTTCAGGAGCGGCGGCGGTGGCGGCGGGTACGGAGGCGGCCGCCGTGAGGGAGGCGGCGGGTACAGCCGTGGAGGCGGCGGGTATGGCGGCGGCGGCGGTGGTTACGGCGGTGGCGGTGGGTATGGCGGCGGCCGTGACCGCGGCTACGGCGATGGCGGTTACGGCGGGGCCGCCAGGTACTCCAGGGGCGGCGGTGCCACCGAGGGTAACTGGAGGTTCTAAGTTCGTCTCGACGGTGCTGTTTTCGTTGTTGAAGTTCGCGTGAGGGGCCGCAGTGGTGGCTCTTCTGGTGTCGTGGTCATGTTATGGTTGATGTGTTATGGTTTCGTGTTCGGGTTCTCTGCTTTTTTGATCGATGGTTACTCAAATTACCTGTCATTTGCGCAAAGTAAGTAAATGAATTACAGACCTTCGTTCTCAACACCAAGCGCTTTCCCCTCTTCCCCCCATGATTTATCTTTTTTTTGCTGTCTTGTCTTAGTTCAGATGCATGCTTGAATGTCGAGTCGCTTTTGATAGGCGTTGCGTTTCTCTGTGAAACTTCAGTAGTTGAGAGACGTGTCAACGAAAGCGTATAGAAATTCTCAACACCAACCAACCATCTAAATTTGCAGCTGCGACCCTTTTGTTCGGTGGGTCGAAGCTTCTTTCTGGTTGGATGTGACAATTCTTCAGTCATTTCTGATGCAGCATTAAATCCGCATTGAACTTTTGTGCGTGCTGATTTTTTAAGCGTTGTTGCTTCCTAATGGTGAACTCCCTCTAAAATTCAAAGATGAGGGATGTTTCAAGTTTCCGAAGCATAGATTGAACGATTTCCAATCAGTGTTTAACAGCGCCGGCGCTTCTATTTCGCGTCGCACCGGCGCTACCTGTCTGCTGATACATCATTATTCTTTGCTTCTGAATTCAAAAGAGCTTTGTAGAAATTCCTTTCTTGATGCTTTCCTTTTCCTCGCTGAGGAAAAGAAAATGGGGACGAATTTCTCAGCTGTACGAAATCAATTCTTTTGTTGTATTGCATGATATGGACCCCACCGATTCACACTTTAGTTGGCCGGTGTCGCCATGATAACGTTGATACATTAATAATTCGGGATTCTAATTGTTCGAAAGGGCATATGCTTCCAGCATATGCTCTGGGAAAATGGGATAAGGTTACTTTCTTGGTCCACGACAGCGATGAGCTGCTGTCCCATTGTTTACGCTTTCACTCTCTCTCCGGTTCCTTTCTGTCCCTTTTTCTTTTGGGTCAGACCTTTCTGTCCTTTCGGTTGGCACTTTTTCTCTGATTGAGCAACGATTCGGAAGGATATGCTTCGATTGGATGGAGTCTTAGTGGATGATTGAGTTGAGAAGATTCTTAAAAATCTCGTGGATTAATTCAGCCGGATCTCAATTCTATAAATCTATTCGAAATTTGTGAATTATTTGCTGTTTGCAGATTTGATTTGGTTAAATTTTTCCGTAGAAAAAGGTTGGGGATTGATGCTACTTTTTACCTGCCCATTTTCTCTCGGGCCGTGGGGTGGCAAATTAAAGTCTTTTGCGTGTTCGAATCTGTTGCCCTAGAACTTCAAATGGAAGGGGCCCGGTTCCGCAACTGCTCCGTTGACATTAGCCGCAACCTGCTCTGCTTCCTTGCGTGCATACAGTCCCATTTCATTGTGTAGATCCGACTATACGTTTGATCGTTTAAATTGATAAAATAAGATAGGATAAAAAAATATATTTACATCTATATATTAAATCATATAATATATTTTTCCGATCAGAATAAAATAAGATAGGATAAGAAAATATATTCACATCATATAATATATTTTTTAATATAAACGGAAAGTTCATAATGGACGGTGAAAATCTCGCAATATTTCTTAATTTATTTTTATTTCATTTTTAAATTGTTTTCCTTATTATTTCTCTTTTTTCTTCTTTCATTATTATTTAATAAAATTTTTGTCAAATAGTAAGTTTTACTAACATACTTAAAATACAAAAATACCTAAATACATAAAATAAATATAAATATATAATTTTATAGATTGAATATTTATTATAAGATAGAATTAAAGTTGAATAAATAAATAAAAAATTATTTAATTTAAAAATAAAATTTTATTTTTATTTTAATTTCTTAAATTAGAATTCATTTATAGAAATTCTATATATATTGAAAAATAATTTAATTTTATTAATTTAATAAATTGTTATTTGATAAAAATAATTTTTCTAGAAATTCTATTCACCTTTATTCAATAATATTATTCTGTTTATTTTCTTTTTATATTTGACTTTATTTTATCCTGAGCAAGCAGCACCGGACATAGGATAAAATAAATCATATTCTATCTCGTATTTATCTTGACTGCCAAATGTAATCTTGCGTGTTTAACTTTTGTAGCCTTGATTGGATAGCAGGCTTCGGGGCACATCGACTAGGATGAGATTTGGTTCACGTCCTGCATTTTACGGATTGAAGGTGGCCATGGATCATAGAGCATCCTTAACTCGTTCATGGACTCTATTTTCGCCTCAATATGTGACTGAGGCCAATTAAGCCCAACTTTCTTGCGCATTCGTGACACGCCATAATACTAACTTTTGAAGTGTTAAAAAAAAAAAAAAAAAAAAAAAAGGCCAATCCGTTTGTCCCTTGGACAAAGTTAACACGATGTTCGAACGTCCAAGAAAAATGCCCAACCTTCCACCCGTGATACAAAATGACGTATGCCACGGTTTCGTCTATCCTCGCAATTAAATTGCCATTTGCCGTCCGACGCGGCTGGCTATGCTGATGGATAATAATAGTTAAAACCCAATTAATCACGACAAAGAATTGACTTTCCATTTGCGGAACAAAATGCACGAAACTCGATGACGAAGTTTATGTCCTAATTTTGGGAACAATACTACAGATTGAAAACGACCTCGATTCGTGCGTTGTTGACATGGCCCATGGGTGATTCACCGGTGAAAAGGTCGAGCTTTTTCTCGGAAAGGGTCGTGTGCCTGTGTCGTCCCCAGGTGCAAAATGTCCGGCCTTTTCCTTTGGACGTCTGAAAGGTTGTGTTCATTTCGTCCCCTCCCCATCGGACCTTTTTCTTCCCCTTCCGGATTTGGCAAAACATGTGAAAACTTGCTGAGAACCAATTGCATCTTACCCGTTCCGCCAAAGAGTTTGTTTTGTAGTAAGCACAACAAACTTTCAGTTTTTATCCTCGGCAAGATCTTAAACAGCAGCGCTCCGGGGACAACCCCGATAACAAGGCCCCACGCGGCTGCTAGAGATTTTGGTTTGTTCGTCATCTATTCTACTTCGCTATCATCTATTTCCGAAAATCAGTTTGAAAGAAAACTATTTCCGAGAAATTATTGCCTGACTTTTCATCGTTTGGATGAAAAACTGATCTATGTAAAACATAAAGCTAAGATTAGGGAAAATCGACATTTCTCTTTTTGGTAGGGAAGCTACTTTTCTTAAAAGCATTGAATAAATTTTCGTTCACCACGAAATTTTCAGTGAAGCAAATAGCCCTATTTATGACAAAAATGCATGAGTGACAAGACTACCTTACCCCTTACTCAGCAAATATGTCAAGAAAAACCTCCTTCCCCAGATCGCTCACAAAACTTATTACCCACCCTCGTCGGTATCCACTCCCCCGGCACCACCGTCGCCACCTCTAGCGCCAGTGCCAATGCCTTCATCGTCTCCTCCCCCTCCTCTCTCTATCTATGTGTGTATGGATCAAGTTGTCATCCTATCTCCAACTTTCGATTGATCAATTTTAAGACTTGCAGAGCGCAGAACATGCCTAGATCGATGTCGTCCTCGATACTAATGCTCCTGGAGATTACGATTGTTGTTGAGAGAGAGAGAGAGAGTGGCAAGGGCTTCAGCAGATTTTGTGACAGTGGAAGAGTGTGGTGGTCGAGGGAGCTGAGCGAGGCCACCGGTGTTATGCCATTACCGGAGGTGAGTCAGGTGAAGCGGGCCAACAATGGCGCCAAAGACCATGAGTAGAGAGTAATATGGTCAAGGGCTTTTGAGGGGAGGTTTTATGGTGGGACGAGGATTTGAATCGTGACAGAAATATTCTTTGGTAAAATTGATGATTTTGCAAAGAAAATCACAATGTTATTTGATGTTAGCTGGCGTGTATCGTTAGTACACTCAAACACAAACTTGCAGTTCATAGAAATGGAATAGGCAAAATGGTATTAGGGGTGAGAAGTAACGAAGATCACTGCAATCTTTTCAGACTACTTCATCCTAAACTTGTCAAGCATCTTCAAGAGGAAGATAGTACTGAATCCTTCTTCATGATAATTTCAACTTGTATGAGTTTTCTCGTCATGTAATAATTTATTAACATGATGTCGTGCAGGTTAGTCTGGTTAGACCATAACCCACCACCAAATCACATAAAGCCTACTGAATCTGAACTAACCAGACTTTAACTCCCAGCATGATGGGAACAGCTAAGAACCTGTCACACATCTCAAGCGATGATTGCGAAATGCTGTTCTTCAAAAAAAGCAAAGCATCAACAAGGGAAATCTATGCCAATAGTCAGGAGTATATTCTAGTCTGATACTACCGTCTTAAGAGGCAGCGAACTTTCAACTTCTTGGGCGGCGGCATTCCTCTCCGCAACAACCTTTGACATTCCAAACATCTGTATGTGGAAAACATGGAAATAAGTTGGAGGAAGGGGGAGGAGACTACATGATGCAACAAGAGGGTTAGTGTGAAGCTAGAGTGCGAGCAAGGAAGATGATACCTTGTGAATGGTCTTTGTGAAACAGCTCTTGTGCTCATCCACGGATGCGTTGATGAATTCATCAATGTGGTCCTTTATATCCTCCAAAAAGGTGCCGTCATCCTTCTTCTTCTTCCGACATGAAGTTAGAGGCGGCACAGTAGGGGCGGCGGCGGCAGCATCGTTCTGTTTTTCCATCTTACTAATTCCTGAGATAGAAAGTGAATTCACAAGATAGAAAGTTATTTCACTGGCCATTCAACGAAACAAATACAGATTTTAGTGCGCCACCGCCAGCATAACCACAAGACAGAAAAAAGCGTTCTTTGAATCATAACAATTTACTGCAAAAAAAGAATGGATCACTTCACATGAATAAAATGCCTAGTGAAGTAAGTGCCCAACCACAAACATATAAAACTACAAAAGTTCAGTTTGCCTTCATCTTTTCGGATGCACTATCTGTCTGATGCACGGGATTGGACTTCCAAATCAATGACTGAATGATCAAAAAGGGAACATGACAAAACATAACAGATTCTGAGGTTGAACATGGAAGAGACAAAGAATACGAACAGATAAACATCTTCAGCACCAGGCAACAAACATGCGATTTGCGATTATTTCAGCAATCAATCAAAAGGACGGGTCAGCGAAAGAACAAGATCTGGATAGCAAACAACTTATCAAGGAGGCGCCTTGACCCTTGCATCTAGGGATGTAAAGATGGCCTGTTCTTCCACAGAGTGAATCGACTCCCTCACTAATTCTTCCGCAGAGCAGATACTTACCCATCACTCTCAACCGAGAACCCAGTAGCGGAAAACGAATTTCAAACCCTTAAGGTACACAAAATCAAGGCCAAATCCTGGGATTTGGGGAGCCCAGAAAACGTGGGTCTGGTCCAAGATTTCTCTTTCCGAGAACCCCACAAGAAAACAAGCAGTGAAATTGAAACTCTACCGATGATCGACGTCAACCATTCAATTGTTTCTCAACACCCAGAAAGCGATACACCAGAGGCATCGATCACAGGCACGCCAAATCGGAAGAAGAATTGGAGAACACGAAAACGTAAAGACGACGACGGCAAGAAATTCTCGGTCGCGAGGCGTGCTTTCACCTGGAAATGGCAAAACTGAAGGGGACGCTGAGCAGAGAGAACGAGGAGCTCATTGAGCTGGGTGATCTTCGGAGCGAAACGAGGACGGCCGTGGTCGAATTTCATGACATCCCCGCCGCCCATAACTCCCTATTACTCGAATTTTATTTAAGGTTAATATAATTAAAAATAGGGAAAATTCCAAATAAAGACGAGAAATGTGCTTATTTTTTCAAATAACGTCCGAAATGAACATTTTATCAAATAAGAGGTGAAGTAGCCATAATTGTTTCAAATAAATATTGAAAAAGTTACTATGGTTGTTACAAATAAGGATATGACCTTATTGCTCGTCGACGGGCTAAATGTTTTGACCAGTCAAAGGATGTTTTTTCCAATTACAGTTCTAATTTTAAATTATTTTTTTATTCTTTACCTTTTTTATTTTCTTTTATGGTGAGGGCTAGCGGCTGCTAGTGAGGGCTCCACGACCCTTACCGGGCCTAATCAAGGGCTGGAAAGGTCTTGGCCACCCTTGCCGACCAATGGTAAGGGTTGATAGGGGCCGCAAGCCTTCGTCAGCCGTGGGCAAAGTTATTATCGTTAGATTTATTTCGCCTTTATTTGAAATAAGATCCATTTTGTAGCCTTTATTTGAGAAAATGATAATATTTCAAGTCGTTGTTTGAAATAAGGTTCACTTTAGACTTTTATTGAAAAAATGAAGGCACTTCAAGTTTTTATTTGAATTTTTTTTAAAACATGTCAAATTAATTTTCACTTCATGGAAACATTTATAGTTGATTTTCGTGATCCAAATCTTGATCCTGTCATGAGAGGGCATATTTGCATCAGGGTAATTAGTTTGGAATTTTTTTGGGTTGAGGTGCGATTGGAGATTTTTCACGAGAAATAAATATATACGGGAAAAGTTTGTTAGAGATATCAATCTTGGGTTTTTTTTTTTTAGACAAATATTAATTTGAATAAATTTATCATGGGAGGTATCAACCCTTTCCATTTCTTTGACTAACCTTTGCTCATTTTTTAATTCAATCCTAAATAATTTGTTTTTACAATGTTGTCCTTACATCTTTTGAAAAGTGGTCGTGCTTCTTCTATTACAATAATTAGTTCTATTCAATTTTGTCCCTGCATGTTTATTTGTTCAATTTAATCCCTTCGTTGTTATTTTATTCTCTCTTTTAATTGCACACATGTCAAATTTAGATACGATCCCAGCAAAAAAATGTTTGAGAATTATGTCACAACACTAAAATCCCAAAATAAAAATTAATTAAATAGATTATACGCACTATAAAATGTTTATGATATAAATTCTTATAAATAAATAAAAAAATGTTTATCTATGTTTAAATTGTGTAAGCATTTCTAAGTGTAACTAAACATGTCATGTTAATACAAAGAAGGGGAAATTCCAAATAAGAATCCGAAGTTGATCAACTTTCTCAAATAAGAATCCGAAATTAACTTTTGTGTCGATAAAGGCCAAAGTTGACCCATTATCTCAAATAAGGACCCGAAATGGTTGAATCAATTCCAAATAAAAACCCGAGCTTGCTTGTCGGGTCAAATAGACATTTCGACGACGGAGTTTGGGCAATTTTGTCCAAAAAAAAAAAATATAAGGAAAATTAACAAATCCTAAAACAGAAAAAAAAACCTAGGTTTTTTTTATGGTCTCCCGTTCCTTGTACCCATCCTCTGCAAAGTCAAAGACCGAAGTTCTCCCCATTCCTTGTACCCATCCTTCGTAAAGTCGAAGACCTAAATTCTTCGCCGGTTGATGCACGAATTAAAAAACAAGAAGAAAACCATATGCTTCTTTGTTTGTTTGTGGAGACCCAAATTTTCCGCTGGTTGAGCAAGGCAAGGAGCGACGAGAGTTGAGTCACGATGATGATCGGGCAGCGATTTGGTTGAGGAACAGCAAGGGAGAAGAAAGAAGAAAACGTAAACATCTAAGTGAATGTTTAGAATTTTCCATTTTTTTCCAATCACAAATTTCTGACAAAATTGCTCCTATTTTAATCGATGGAAAATGTCTGCCGGCAAGCTAAGGTCCTTAATAGAGATTAACTTGATCACTTCGGGTCCTTATTTGACACATCATTCTTTGAAAATAATAGGTCCACTTCGAGTCTCTATTTGATACAAAGTTTACTTTGGATTTTTATTTGAGAAAATATATTCACTTCGAGTCCTTATTTAGAATTTTCCCTACAAAGAATTTATTATTATTATTATTATTATTATTATTATTATTATTATTATTATTAGGAAAAGAACTTACTAAGGGTGCGTTTGTTTGCGTTTTGTTTAAAAATTGTTTCCAAGAAACAGAAATAGAAAAAGTATTTGTTCCGGGAACAATTTTTGAACAAAAAACGCGTTTGGTAAATTTGTTCCGGAAACACGTTTGGTAAATTTATATAATTTTTTTTTTATTTTTTAATATTTTTATTTTTATTTTTCTATTTTTTCCTATTTTTTTCTTCTTTTGGTTGATTGCCGACCTCGGCCATGGCCGGCGACCGGCCGATGAGGGCCGGCTGCCTCGCCCAGCCACGACGAGGCTCGCCTTGGCCGGGTGAGCTCGAGCTCGCCCAGATCCGGCGAGGCCAGAGCTCGCCCGGTGGCCGGCGAGGCTCGGCTCGCCGGGCCACCGCCGGCGACGCCCGACCGGCGTGGGCTTGGCGAGGCCGAGCCTCGCCGGCCGGGGGAGCTCGGCCTCGCCGGATCTAGGCGAGCTCGGCCTCGCCCAGATCCGGGCGAGATCAAGCTCGCCCGGCGGCCGGTGCGAGGTCGGCCTCGCCCGCGGTCGACCTCGCCGGATCCGGGCGAGCTCGAGCTCGCCCGGCCAAGGCGAGGCCGAGCCTCGCCCAGCCAAGGTGAGGCCGGCGAGCCTCGCCGTGGCTAGGCGAGGCCACCGGCCCTCGTCGGCCGGTCGTCGGCCATGGCCGAGGCCGGCGACCGGCGAAAGAAAAAAAAAGAAATAAAAAGAAGAAGAAAAAAAGAAGAAAATAAAAAGTGTTTCTAAGTTTTGTTTAAATAAGAAACAACTTTTTTTGTTGTTTTTATTTCTGTTCCCTTTTTGTTTATGGGAACAAAAGAACAAAAAAGCAGAAAAAGTGTTTAAAAACAGAAAAAGGAAATACAAACAAACGGGCCCTAAATTGCCGGACTACAAGTCTAAATTTGTTATAAACAAGTAAAATGGTCAATTCACGCTTGACATGTTTGTTATTATTTACAATTAATATTATACAAACATATTAACATGTGTTGTGTGTATGTCTTGTCAAGTCAAACATTGCTATTTTTAGAAAAGGGTTATCAAGGCTTATGTGGTTAAATATTTGTGGCTTATCACCCGCAACAGGTTGCCGACTCAGGTTCTGCTTGCTTCGGTTGGTAGGCTCTCTTCAGTTACTTGTCCCTTCTGTTCATGCAGGCCGGATTCAGTAAATCATTTATTTTTTGCTTGTCATGTCCCTGGTAATCTCGCCGCCTATTGGGCGGCTAAATTTAATATATCTTGGCGCAACAAATCGTGGCTTGAGAACTTGGATTGGGTGGCTAGACGCTTCTCGAACAAAAACTTCTATGATGTGTTGGCCCGGTTTAGTTATGGAGCTCTTTGTTATATTATTTGGAAGGAGCGTAACAATATCATCTTCCGAAATCAGACTCTTTTCATCCCGGCGATGAAGATGCATCTCCGTAAGGCCGTTAAGGATAAATCGTCGACCCGAAGAATGTTGTGGATAATCCTAAGAACAAAAGGCTGCAACGGAGCTGGGGCTTGAGTCCGTCTATTTTTCATTGATGGAGGGTTTTTAGTTTTGGCTTGGTCTTTTGTTTCTTAGGTTTGTTTGTCTTTTGGTCCTTGGCACCCTTACACTCTCCCACGACTTAGGTCCTTTTGAGTGTTCGTTTTGTTGGTGCTAGGCTTTTCTTGTATTTTGTGCAAAATCTTATCAATACTAATCTTACCTTTACCAAAAAAAAAATTAAGTGATTTTGGAAAAGATGAGGAATGTAATCCTATATGTTGTGCCAGGCCATTGACAATGTTAGTGAATCTATTGAACATGTTAGTCACCGATTCATCTGGCTTCATTTTCAAGAGTTCGTATTGCCCGAGGAGAATAGTTATTTTTCTCTCTTGACTTGGCCAGTTCCTTCATATGTGCGTGTAACTTGTCCCAAATTTCCTTCACTGTTTACATGAAGAGATATGATTATATTTTATACGAGATAAAGCACATCATAATGAGTAAATTGCTTTAGCATCTAATGCTTCTCGTTTAGTTATATTCACTTTAGACAAAGCTTTGATTTATGGCTTTTTGTTGTCTCCTTCCTTTTTGGATGATGAGGCTTCAGGCCTTATTCATCTCGGAACTGCATCTCATTCCAAGGGATCTTTAGATCTGTTGAATGCTTTCATCTTGATTCTCCAAATGTTGTGGTCCTTTCCATTGAAGTATGGAGGCCGTGTATCACCTTGTTCTTCCATAAGTCCTACTAGCCATAGTAGATCGGCAGCTCAGAAGTACTATAACACTTCAATAAAGAGTAACAGAGCTCTGATACTAATTATTAAGGCTAGAGTTATCACATAGAGGGGAGGTGAATAGGTAGATATGCCAAATTTAAAGATTATTGAAACTAATATTATAGTAGGACAACGTCTAGCCATGGAGAGCTCGGGTCTTACCAATGTGTAATCATCTATCACAAGAAGTAAAAGGAGTTTAAGGAATAGAAAATTGCGCACAACAAGTTTATAGTGGTTTGGCTTTGACAGGCCTACATCCACTATCCTGTGTTGATAGCTAATTGGCTGGATTACATTAGATGAGGTTACAAAAGTTGAGAATTCCTGACTCAAGTAAGTGCAATCAAATCTCCCAATCTCACACTCTAACAACCTCTAAGAGATTACAGCTTTGAGCTCACAAAGACGAATTGTAACAACAAGGATTTCTCTAGAAATTTGGAATTAAAAACTTCAGATGATTCTCTTGGTCTTTTTCGCTTTACAACCTCCTTTTAAACTCCTCACTATCCAAGCTAACTGTTGGACTTTCACTTTGAGGATGATTCATTCAATCAACCCATTTGAATTAAACGTTGCTAGAAGATCTGATTGCATCAAGACTTGTCGAGAATGAAGTCTTCCTTTTGGTTCTATCGCCCAAATAGTTGATCGGGTTTCCATAAGTCAAGTCCCTTATAGAAAGAACATTCCGTCTTCTAATTGATTTATTTTGGGATTGCAATAATCCATCTTGAAGAGATTATGATCATCAATCTTCCCTTCTAAATCAATCAATATATTGAAAGTGCTAGTATGAACACCTAGAGGGGGGTGAATAGGTGTAAAAACGGATTCTGCAAAATGTAGTGAAAATATTTACTTTTAACATGAGTTTGAATAACAACAAACTTTTGAAACAGAGTTTGAAGAGCAGCAGATTTTGAAGAAGATCAGAGTTTAGCAGTTAAATATAACTACGAACAAAATAAAGAGATTCAGGGAAGAGAATAAGAACATAAGATTTATAGTGGTTTGGCTTAGATCAAGCCTACGCCCACTCTCCCATGCTAACAACCTTCTTGGCTGGATTCCACTATGCAATCAACAAGAGATTACAACTTTGAGTGCAAACACTTAGTAGTAGATTACACTATCTTACTAAGTCACTCTTTTGGTATTTCTCTCACGATCACAAATGTTTAAGCTCACAAGAGACAAGTGTATGATCGAAGGTCGCTCAGACTTTGGAATTACAAATTTTACGTTTCGTCTTTTACTTGCTCATCGGTCCTTCATCTTCTTAAATACTCCTCCACTTCCAAACTAGCTGTTGGACAGTATCTTGAGGATTGTATTCCAATCTACCCATTGGATAGCTTTGTATCTATAAGATTTGGTAGCTATTGAGTGACAAAAGTAGAACCCAAATTGATTCGATCGCCCATACAAATAGAATATTCGTTTCCATAAGTAGAGCTTCTCCATATAGAAAGTTCTTGTCTTCATGATCAATTTGTCAATCAATTAGATTGAGTCAATCAAATCAATCTTGATGTAGAATCCAAACCAGATCACTAGCCGTTATATGATTGGGACTTGTGTTACGTTATGTCGAATCTGGATGTAAAGTCTGAGAGTCTTCCGTCTCGTAGTAGAGTTCGAGTGCAATAGACTTTATAATTTGAGTCTGAAAATTTTCTGCTTCTGAACAGATTTAGCTTTAAGGTCTGAACACAGTCTGAATAAATTCAGCTTCAGCATAGAGTCTGTCTTCTGGTTCTTCATTCATGTTTAGTTTGGAATTTGTCAGAGTGAGTAGACTTCTGATGTAGAACAGACTTTGACACTAAAGTCTGGCAGTCTTCAGACTTTGACATAGAAGTCTAGAAATATTCAAAGTAGACTTTGGACATGTGTTACGTTCGGTCTTCTGGCTGTCTTCAGACTTTGACAATATCATTTACATGTTCTATCATTTGCATGGTCTATTACTTAACCATTAAACACATTAGTAGCCTTTGATTTATTTTGTCATCTTCAAAACATCATAAGGGATTTCCCTAACATATATAAGGTAAGGAATCTGCGCCAATCTACTGGCCGTCGCACAAGGATTCCGTGATTGAAAGTGTTGGAGAAAACTTCATTGTGCGTTTTGAAGCTAACAAAATGTTTCCATCAGTCTAGTCTGAAGACTTGCAGATTCTTTTGTCAAAGTCTGAAGACCGCCAGACCACCAGACTCAAGATTCAAAGTCTACGACCATTTCTATATCGTCGAAGAAGACTTATCCAGAATTAAGTATTTCCTTGAGGATTTGATTCTATCGACTAAAGAAGATTTCTCGGCTGGATATAGCATTTTGAAATCTATTATTCAGTTTGAATTTAATTCGGATAATTTGGATCCGTTGATTGGCGAATTATACTTGGAAGGTTCTACTTATGAAAACCTAGATCCTGATTGTATGGGCGAGCATGATTGGTGGGCTATCGTCATATTTCTTAAGTAACTTGAAATCTCCTTAATTGATTCTGTCCAACGGGTAGATTGGAAGAGCTCATTTGGAAAATGCCAACAGGTATGAAGGCATGGAGGAGTATATAAGGAAGACGTTCTAGTTATTCGAGTGTGTGCGTGATAGAGAAATTTCAAAGTCTGAACCTCATTGTTATTTGTCAATTCAATTGTTGCAAGTGAACTTGTACTCAAAAGAGAGTTTATACTTCTGTGAGACCTTGAGGAAGTGTAGCAGAGTCTCTACACTGTGGAACCGAGGAAGAACTATATTGTAACAACTCTTTTAATTCTTAGTGAAATCCAGTTGGTGGGCTGTCAGTGCGGAAGAGTGGACATAGGCTTAAATTAAGCCGAACCACTATAAACCCTGTATTCTTATTCTCTTCTCTAAGCTCTTTTACTTTGATCGTAACTTTATTTGTTTATTAGAGTCTAATTTCCTTTTCAAAGTCTATTGCTAAACATAGTTGGTTTAAAAGCAAAATCTTATACTTTATTTTATAAAATTTGCTTTTGCACCTATTCACCCCCCTCTAGGTGCTCGTACTAACTTTCACAGAAAGATATCCTTATATAATAGATTATGAATATTAAGGATATGGTCTTCACACTGACTTTGAATATGATAAGTGACATATGATTACGAATCCCATAATTTCCACCTAGAGAAGCTATTATCAGAAACATAAGTCAATTCAACTGTAAAATTTTTGTCAATCTTCAAAATCATTTAGGAGTGTTTCCACAACAGAATATTCACATTCTTCTTCATAAATGAGAGCCTCATACCTCTATTAATGTGGCATCTAGATCGTCTTCAATTGGAGTTGGATAATAGAATTTTGAAAAAACATTCTGGGAAGGCCTTCCAAGGCCATTCCATTTAGCATATACCAATCCCTAAAAGTTTGCAGTACGGGAAAGAGAATCAACCTTAAGTTGTTATTTGTGCATAAAAGGCAACTGTCGAAGCCTTGACCTAAAGCCCCACCTTTTACCCAACTTCAATGCAATTTGTCTACTTAAGTATCTTCATACCTTACTACGTTGTTAACTTGTTGAGTGTGAAATCTTTACTAATTGGGAATTTGGGTGACTGATTGACAATTTGAATACTATAGTTTATGACTTTTTCACTCTTATTAAATAGTCAAGGAATATGTACTTCTTTTCCCTCATTTTCAAATATCCTCATGCCTCCATCATTGTGGCTTATTGGATGCCATTAAATTGGAATTGGATAATAAAGCCTTGAAAAGACACTCTTGGAAGGCCCTTCTATTTTGCGGATGCCAATTCCTACCAGTTTGGTGGTGCAAGTGAGAATATATAAGTCGATGCCTGGGCTTGCAATGTGATTGTTGAGCCTCAACCTAAAGCTCCACCTTTTACTTAGCTTCAAGATAGTTTGTCTGTTTGAGTATCTCAATTAGAATTAGATAATAAGGGTCGAAAAGATACTCTTGGAAGGCACTTCTATTCCTTAGATAACAACCCCTACAAGTCTGGTGGCGTAGGCGAGAATACCCACCGTTAATTGGTATATGTGCTTGCAAATGCAATCATCGAGTCTCGATCTAAAGCTCCACCTTAGCTTTTGGATAGATTGTGTACTTGAGTATCTTAGCATCTTGTAGCATTGTCAACAATTTGAATTTGAAATCTATGCTAACAGGGAATTTGAGTAACTGATTACCGATGTAAGTACTACAGTTTACAAATTTCCACTCCTATTACTTAGCCCAGTAATATGCGCTAATTTTTCCACAACTCTAGGATATCATCTCCTAAATGAGCATGTGCAAGACATACAAATACTTGCATGCTCAAGCAATTCGTAGATTGCTTATCCGCACCTCCTTTGGAATATAATATAATTTATATCCTCAACTAATCAATTATTCATAGTTAGGGCGCGAATGATGAACATTCGGCCGTAAATTGATTCTTGGAAGAAAAATAATTTTTCTATTTCTATTTCTATTTCAGATGAGTTTTAAGAAAATACTTGTTTGATAACGACGTATATAATTTCTATTCTAAAAATAGAAATTCGTTTGATAAAAGACATAAAATTTCTTCATTTTGAACGGCGGTGGTTGATGACGCGGACGGTGGTCGGCAGTGATGGATGAAGGATCAATTCATAGCAAGGACAAACGATGAGAATAATTTTTATTTCTCATTTATGTTCTAGAAATAAAGAAGTAGAAAATTTTTACTTTTGATTTCTAGTCTAAACCTATTTTTGGAACAAAAATCTATTTTAGAAACAGAAAAATCAATAATTTTATCAAACGATTTCTATTCCAAAAATAAGTTTGTAGTAAAAAAATTATTTCTGAAATAAAAATAAGTGGTTATCATGCACTGTTCACTAGTTTGAGTGGCCATCCCATCACAAACCTAAAAGCAGACATTTATTGGACATACAGTAATAAATGACTTTCCATATGGAGTTGTGACATACCAACCACTGACAAAGATGTCGGTATACAGCAAGAAATGCACAAGGAGTAACAGTAACAATATTCTCTTTACTTGCTGGGGGAATTTGACTTTGACGTAAAATAAAGCAAATAAATAATTTTAACATTGACGTGTATTTCGATAATGATGTACAGAAATAAATTGATGGATGACGAATGGTCAGGAAGTAACGTGGGGCGCAGGATGGGAAAGAAAGTAGGTAAGGAATGAAAAAATAGCCTCCCGTGTCTTTGACTTTTAGCATGCCGGCGACTTTGACTTGTGACAGTTTTTGTTCGATCATCGCTATAAGCAGAGCGCACAAAAACGAATATTGAGAGAGAGAGAGAGAGAGAGAGAGAATGGTGAACACAATCAAGCTCTACCAGCCTTTGATGAGAGCGGCAATGAAGCTCGCCGGCGTGAGACCTCGAAAGATCGAGATCGAACCCGGAACTGTCATGAACTTCTGGGCTCCAACCCGAACTCCAAACAAAAACAAGAATGCTGTCGTCTTCCTTCACAGCTTCGTTGGCGACGGCATGATCACGTGGCAGCTCCAGGTCCTTGCACTAGCAAGGAAGTATGCCGTCTATGTGCCGGACCTCCTCTTCTTTGGCGGCTCTGCCACTGGCGACAGCCGCCGGACGGTGGACTTCCAGGCGGAGTGCGTGGCGAAGGGGCTGGCGGCGCTTGGGTTGCAGCAGTGCACGGTGGTGGGGTCGAGCTACGGCGGGATGGTGGCGTTCAAATTGGCTGAGTCGCGGCCCGAGCTGGTGAAGTCGGTGGTGGGGACGTGCACCGTACCGGTGCTGACCGAGTCGATAAGCAAGGAGTGCCTGGAGAGATTGGGGTTTCCGACATGGTCAGATCTTTTGTTGCCTAATTCTGTAGATGGGGTGAAGAAGATGTTTGAAGTTGGGAGCCACAAGTTGCCCAGAATCCCTAATCGTGTTTTCGAGGACGGTTTAGAGGTACGAGCTCCATAGACTTTTCTAAGTAACTCAGGCACAAACACTTTGAAACTCATCGGTTCCATACCACGCGGTCAATTGAATATTCTCGCTTTCGTACTATACTCAAGAAGAGAATCCAAAAAGATGTGCTTAAAAAGTTACTATTGGAAGCCAATCCTCCTATACATAGTCTCCTTTAGCTTGCGTAAACGTTTGATCTGACCAAGATCATCGCAAAATTAATATCTAGTGGCTGAAGACAAAAAGGAGGTGGATACTTAATTAAAGTTTTGGGGGAAAATTACGCAAAACTTACCCGAACTTTACATAATAATACTCCTAAACCTTCAATTGTTACGCATTACCTCAAGAACTTTTATTTTGTTTTAGTTGTTAACCATTTGTTATATTTTCCGTCAATCATGACTTTAAAGGGAAAATATGTTTTTTCATATTTTTTTAATAGATATCTTTCTTTTTATGGAGTAAAACAAATAATAAAGGAAACCTAATTAAAAATAAATCATTAAGATTTTATGAAAATATTGATAGAACTAATAAGAAATTTAAGAAAAAGAAACCTAATTAAGTAAACATGAAAAAGTCCTGAGTGACAAAAGAAGTCAAATAACAAAAAGTTGGATTTTAAATAAGTATTTTTAATGGTTAATTATTGCACAAGATAACGGTCGTAACTTTTGACCGAAGAAGATTTACCGGGTCAATTCGAAAAAGCTAGTTTGCAATCGTTTGGGCCTCAATTTTGTCGTTTAATCGTGTTTTGGGGGCACCTTTATATTTTTTTTGTCTATTTTCCTCGTTAATTTAGGTTTTTGCTTACTTTTTAAATTCTTTTACTGTTTAAGGTTATTTTCGGGTTTTCTTGTGTCTTAGCAGAATATTTATTTGATCTTTTCGATATTTCAGATAGCTTTTATCATATTTACAAAAACAAAAGAGATCTCTCTCCACGGTTATGCTTGTAAGCATGTGAACCTTTGTGCTAGTTTGTAGATCCTTCGAATCCTAATTTATCTATGCCTACTTTACAGCTTGGGTCGTTGCCAGGTTCTATGATTTTGACTTTTAAAACATTAGCTGGCTTGGGAACATGAACGACAGATGATAGTCCCTCTGACCAACCAATAAGAAAATGACATGCACACCCATCTTCGTCTACACCCCAAACTCACCCGAACTATAATGACACATCTCTATTCTACCAAATCTTAGTCAATTCCCATTAGTCGCGCTCAACGCCGCCTGGCTATCTCCTTGGCAGCATCGCAGGGCAGATGAGCGCCAGCGCGACCGCCTTCCTTTCTTTCAACTCTTTCCTCGTTTTTAACTATTTTCACAATTTTACCTATTTTTTCAAATGTTGCAAACTCCCATATGACTGTATCATGACACTTGAAATATTAATATTTACAGAAGGTTTTTTGGTCAAAATATTGATATTTAGAATTTGATGAAGAGAACATATAGACTTGAGTGAATATACACAAAACGCACAAAGAGAAATCTCTCTATTTTGTATACTTTTAAAAAGACACAAGAAACAGAGTACTCTAATGGAATAAACAAATAAATAGAATTCCAATCCTAATCCGAGGAATTACAATATTTTGAAGCAACATAAAGGAAATAACACAAAAATAACAAAACTCTAAGAATGGCAGCACATTGAAATAACATAAATGACTGCCTTATAACTAACGGAGAAGACAATAAGGCCATTCTAAGGCGCTTTGCGCATATTCTTGTTCTGATCCACCTACTAAATTTTTACTTGTCCGAATGCTTTAGAAAGTTTTCGGAAGCAACATTTATGAATTGCAATTTTTTTTTTTTTAATGATTTCTTAAAGTTCAAGTATGCCTTTTGAAAAAGTCAAAAAAGTATCTGTTTACTTAAATAGCCAAAATAAATAGGCCTTAGGTATACGCTCTAAACTATAACTATTTAGGTTATGATACATAAAATTTCACTTTGAAGAAAATTATTGAAGTGGGATAAGGTACGTATCTTTAACAAATCATGATGCATGATGAAAGCGAGAATTTATTTTGATTTTTAAAACTTTTGGATAAGCATGATTTTATTATTATTATTGGGTTGTAGGTCATGTTTGACTACAGAAAGGAGAAGGCTGAACTGCTGGAGGCTTTGGTCATTCCAGACGAGGACTTCACTTTGCCAGACTACTCCCAGGTTTAATATAATCTTGAAGAAGCTTTCTCCTCCTTTTCTTAAAGCAAAAAAGGGTATTCATATGCATGCATCTTACCCTGTATAGATGAAAGTCAACAAGGTTGTGAGATCTTTCCGTGTATTGCTTCTTGTCATGAGAGAAGGGGAACATGGGTGACCTACTCCGATGACAGCTATATTTGATGAGAAAATTAGAAATTTATGCTGCATTTATTTTGTGAAAATGAATAATTTGATTTTTAAAAAAAAATTCATCGCTTATATTATTTTAAATAATTAGCCAATAAATTTTTTCATTATCAATCACAATTTATGTTTAAATTTTTTGTGGACAATGAATTTTATTTTATTTTATTTATTTTTGTAAGATATATAGAAACAAACATTTTTAGAAAAATATTCTTTAAATAATTCATATTTCGCCAAATAAACATACCCTTATAAAAAAAAAAGAAAATAGTCACAAGAAAATTGAAACCTTATTCCTATTCTATGTCGCTTAGTGACTATAATAGTTTAACCCAACCCTTCGACAAACGATACCCATGGGTGCATGCAATCACACCGCATCGTGGAGAAATTCATGTCACTCCAGCTTCCTTTGTAATGATCAAAACTATCTACATTTGATACGTAAAATTGAATTTTACGTTTATTTTCAATTCTGGATTAACCTATATATTTATTCTTTGAATACTATAAATATTTCAGAATATGATGATGATAATTGATCTTTGCAGAAGGTCCATCTAGTCTGTGGCGCGGACGACAATATCTTCAATGTAGGCTTAGTGAAAGATATCAAAGGGTAACGTCCATCTTTTTTCCTTCTTCTTTTTCTCACCAAGTGGATTATAAATCATTTTTCTATTGTGTAGCATATAGCTTAATTATTGTTGTTTATATGTACATATACAGAAAGATCTATATCTATGTCATAGCTATTATAAGTAGTCAATTTAATTGCATATATAAAAATACTTATGTTACCGTTTTTATGCACATTGAATTTGAAAAGATTTTCTTTAATTTCACTTTCTTGTTGAAACTCTTTAAACTGCATTTGAAAAAGAAATGACTCGTTCACTAAATTTAGAGCATTTGGTGTTCAAAAATAGTCTACATTGCTTTAACTTTCCTTGTCCTGGTAAGATGGTTATATTTTTAATTGAAAAATAACATAATAGATCTGGTGCACTTAATGTCCAGGAGTCTTCTTTTTCCTTTAATTTTCGGTTCCTTGAAAAAACTCTCAAATTTTCATTTGAAAAAAAAAAAAAATACTCATTTCATTGCGTTTGGTGCATTTAATATCCAAAAGTCTACTTTAATAATATATATAAAGATTACATGGTTGAATTTAATTCCCAACATTTATCCAACACTACCATAGTCTTAAAAGATTTTTTTTTTTTTTTTATAAATTTTCCCACCAGCTAATATTTCTGATGTTACAGGTATGCGCTGGGTCTCTTAATTGATATATGTTCGTTCCACTTAATTCCTTGGCCAGTTTTTGACTTGACTTGTTCAATCGCTTTCTTTTGGCAGAAAATTGGGAAATAAAGCGACGATGGAGTGCATTGAGAAAGCAGGCCATCTTGCTATGTTGGAGCGGCCGTTCGTCTACAATAAATGTTTGAAGAGAATTCTTGCCTCCATCTATGATAACAGGTCAAACTAGTTTAGCTATGAAGAAACATCGTTTATTTGCATATTTATTTATTTGCCGAAAGTACAAAGAACTATATGTGACATCCCAGATTTTCAATTGAATAAATCGGGCATTTTATCGACGCGCCTATAGGGCTATTCTCAAAGCTGATCACTCTCGATATAATTAGACTATTAAGATAAAGTCATTAAGGAATTTTAATGCGATAAACCTGAGAATTCGACCAGGAATCGGCTTTTCGACCGTGCTCATCTTTAGAGGCCATTATGGCATAGTTAAAAATCGATTTGAGATCAGAGATAGGTTGGTTCAACTGAGATGTGTGGCTAATCATGGGTGACGCCACTAAATTGGAAAATCCTTGTCAGCCGGCACTAGACTGATTTTTCTATTGTTTTAGTACCTTGTGTCCGTATTTGAATCCTCGAGATTTTCACGAAAATCGAGAGTCGCCAATGTGTCGAGTGGGTTCATTGTGGCTTGAAGAAAATCGACCACGGGTCATTTGCACTAAAAATTTCTGAAACCTACCCAGTAGTTTAGGTCACGCTGAAAACGTGTCAGATTGAAATTAACCGTGAATTTGAGTCCGATTTTAGAAATTGAAAGTTCTTTCATGTCACAATTAATTCTAGGAGTGTCGACTCGCCTCCGAAGATTTTTCGCAAACCGAGACTTTTGGGAAAAAGTTGTCCTAGGGCCGTTTTTGTTCGGAAAATGTTGGGGATCGTCTTTGATTGCAAAATTGAGAAGCATGTGGGATCAATTGGTGAGGAAAAATACCAATTGGATCGGTGAGGTGTCGATTGATTTTATTGATGCTGAATTGGATTAATTTGAGGGAGAATAAGTGTCCAATTGGATGAATTTTCCAAGAAATTCGTATGCCCCCCTTGCCTAGGCTTTTTGGACCATTTCAAGAGTTCTAGGATGAGCCTTGGTGGCTGAATTGCAGCCAAGGAAGGTGTTGGTGGTGGAGGAATGGTCAAGGAGACCATTGAAGAGAAAATTTGGCCATGGTAGGGCCCTTGTTCCCTCAATCTCTCCCCTCTCCCTCATCTGCCGTGAACTGCCATTTCCTCCCCCTTCATTGAGATTTTCGAACATCACTAGCAAGCTAGGAGACCATCGGAGTAGCCCCCGTCCGCCGCACGCACCGCTCGTCGCCGTTCGTTGCACCATCCGCAGTGTGCGAGTCCTTTGCTTGTCTCGCCCTCACGCCGCTTCAGCCGTCGTCTCCGCCTTTGCTCGTGCGTCTCCGAAGCTGTCTTGCCTAGCTCAGGCCACCGTGAGCCGCCACAGCCACTGTAAGTCCACGCCGTTGGCCGCCAGGACTCCCTCAGCCCATCTCGGTCCTTGTTTGCCTCAACCAACCACGTTTCCTCTCTTTTGCAGTAGCAAACAGAGAGCTTGTTGGTGGGTTTTCCAGCAACCTTTGGGCCCGTTTTGAGGTTGATTTCGACCCCGAAAGTTAGGCCCGCTTTGGAGAGTATCGAGCCCCATTGCGTTCCCGTCGATTTGAACCGATCGGCTCGTGAAACAAGTGAGTTTAACTCACTAATCCTTGCTTAGTAGGTTAATTACGTTTAAGGGTGATTAATTTAGGTTAAGATGGATTAGGTGGTTAGTTAGATTAGATTAGTGAAATTTAATTAATTGCCGATGCATGTTAGGTGGTTAGTTAGCGCAATCAACGAGTAGACATGTTATATTATTTATTTAATGAACCTTGGAATATTTTCGAGTCCATTTTGACGTCCAATTAGGCATTACGGCCCTAAGTTGGATTTATTGGCATTTATTTAATATTTTTCATAATTATTTAAATAATTATTTATTTTTCGAAAATTAGATCGGGATAGTCGGTGACTGGAATTTTGTGTTGGTTATTGTGGTGCAATTTGTTTATTTATTTGAGCTCTAATTTGTGCTGAATTGATTTAATTGTGATTTTAGGATTTTATTCCTAAATTAATTATTTTGGTAATTGTTTGGAAAATAACGAGCGTCACTTTACAACGCCAAAAATATTTTGGTGGACTATATAAAATGGTGGGAATTGTGAAAGTGAAATTATGGTATTTTGGCTAAAGGCTGACCATGTACCAATGCACGACTATTTTTATCGGGTATGATAAAAAAAAAAAGAAATTGGCTATATAAGTGGAGTGGTATACTATTTTAGCCAGGGGATCATAAATTATCAGCTTTGGGCGAGCATATTATATCAGCTTTGGGCAAGCATATATATAGTATACCATATTATCAGCTTTTGGTGAGCATATATTATCAGCTTTGGGCGAGCATATATAGTATACTATGATGGCTTGAGGGCCATAATCTATTAGTTTTGGGCGAATTATCAGCTTTGGGCGAGCTATACAATCTATTTATCAGCTTTGGGTGAGTAGTTCTAATATGATAGGACTTTATAGATAATATTGAATGTACCGACCAAGAGAAGGTCGTGATGACATGTAATTGACTGAGTCGATTGATTGATAGTTCGATTTGACTAAGTGAATTGATGTGATTTATGTATATTTGATATATACTGACTTGCAAGAAGGAATAGAGGCAAAGTTAAGTCCTCCGACCTATGATCGTGCTTAGGTAGCCCTCAGGGCATATTTTCTTTCTAATTGAGTCTTAGGAGGGTAGAACTCGCTAAGACGTAGTCCCACCCCGTTGTGGGACAACATTTCAGGTCCCTAGATGGCTGTACCTCTACCTCCTCCCGTGCATTTTGGTATACCTAAAGAGATCATTGAAATATGTTATCACATTTCGATACACCATCACCCTGAAGGCTTGGAGTATGTACTGGTGAAATCCACCGTTTGGGTTGATGTGGGTGAACCCCAAAATGTGCCCCACAAATACGCCATTACAGTGATGGACGAAGGGTGGGCTTTGTATCTGAATTTGATGTACCTCTGTACATTTTAGAGGTAGCGTTCAGGAAGGGGATAGCAGATCCCAAGGGTGGATTGGTGATTGATGCGAAGGATCCCAAGTTCGAGGGCGATTCTGACTCCCCGGTGAACTCAGCAATGGACTCCAGTTGGAGCATGGAAGAAGGTGAGATTGTCGAGGAGGACCCGGAAGAGGACTCTGAGGAGAATCCAGATGAGGATTGAAACTCCACTCCTTATTTGTAGACCTTGTTTTGTGAGCTTGTTGTATAAGACATGACTTAGTAGTTCGCCTTGTATATATATATGCATTATGGTTTGTATTGTATATAAGTGTGATTGTTTTTAAAGTTCGAAATTTGGTCATACTTTTCTATCCCATTGTTTTATTGTCTGGGGATTGTTTATATGCTTCCGCATGCGTATTAAAATAAAAGGGTTGGTGATGCGTCATGGGACGTCGCTATTTAATCGACCAAGGCGAGAGATGGGTGCGTGCCCAAGGATCGAGGTGTGACACTATAATGAAGTACTTTGATTGTCCTTTATGTTTTGGGAGTTTGAAATTAACATACATGACTGTTGGAAATACTTTGTGAAACATGGCTAGATTTTTTAAATACTTCTAAAGCACAATGTCTTCATCCATAAGGTCAATCACTCTATATTACGTGGAGTGAATATTAGGGGAAAATTGTCCAAAAAGTCCTAAACCTATTGCACTTTTGCCAATTTAATCCTAAACCTTTTAACTTTGCCAATTCAGTTCTAAACATTTTCACTTCTTGTTGATTTAGTCCATCCGGCCAATTTTGGCCGGAAAATGCTGACGTGGACGCTGGTGGTGCCACGTAGGACCGCTAGCGCCGACGTTGACAATTTATAATAATATTTTAATAATTTTTTGAATTATTATTATTTTTCTAGTTTTTTTTTTTTCATTTTTTTTTCTTTTTGGCTTTTTTGCCTTTTCAGTGGCTGGCCACGTCTAGTTGGCTGGCCTCACCCGTCATAGGTGAGGCTCGGTTGGGCGAGGAGGAGCCTTGGTGAGGGGAGCCCTTGCCTAGGCGCGGCCCGACAAGAGTTGCCTGGGCGAGGCCGACTTGCGCCTAGGCCAGGGTAGCCTTGCCAGTCGTTGGCCGAGCGACAGTGACGCCAGGCGAGGCTGCCCTAACTTGGGTGAGGGCTGACCTCGCCAGATGGTGAGGGGAGCCCTTGCTAGGGCTCGCCCTCGCCCAGAGTAGATCTAGCGAGGCCGGCCCTGGCCCAGGCTGGCCAGGGGTGAGGGTGAGTTGCGGCAAGGGCTCCCTTAGCCAGATTTGGCGAGGCCAGCCCTTGCCTAGGCCAAGGCGGCCTTGCCCGGCATCGCCATCCCCTGGCTGACGTCGACAAGGCCTCCCTGGCTTGGGCGAGGGCTCTCCTCGTTGGGGCTCCCCTTGCCGGGGCTCCTCCTTGCCCGGTCGTGCCACAAGGCTTGTGGTGGGCGAGGCCGGCCAACCCTGTGGTCGGTGGCTAGTGGCTTGTCACTGGAAAAGGCAAAGAAAGCCAAAAAGAAAAGAAAGAAAAGACAAAAAAAAGGGAAAAAAAACAGAAAAAAATAATAAAAATTCAAAAAAATATTAAAATATTATTAAATATTGTCCACATAAGTGCTGACAGTCCTAGGGGTCTTAAGCTTTGCAAAGGGGATTTCAACAAGTATTTTGAAAATTCAGGGATTGATCACCATTGAATAGTCAAGCGCACATTAGGGGTGAGTGATTCCAAGTTGGTTGCAGGTTTCGCTTGAAACTTAGAACCTACCCTCAAGTACAGGTTACCCGTTTTTGGGACTTGCAATCTACCCGTCGAATCAAGAACTTGGAACTTGCCTTATCACAGGTTCCATGGAATTCTAGGATCCAACAAGTTTTTTTTTTTGGTTTCATTTTAGTTAAAAAACGAAAATAAACGCAATAATAATAAATAAGCTTGTCATTCATCAAAGAGAATACAAAATGCACAATATATGAACAGAGGAAAATGAATACTTGGCAAGAAATTCAACTAGATAAAAGAGAGGAAATGTAACAAAAGTTTGCATTGAAATGAAGCAAAATTCCTAGATCATAAATTTTGTTTTGGAACTTTGTATTTGGGAATTTATAACACCATAGAACAAACTAGACCATAAAAACAAGAGCATTAAAATTGCAGATATGAGCATTAAAAGAAAGAAGAGTTTTTGGTCCTCAAAAATCCATGAAAATTTGTTCCAAAGTTTGATTACCTAAAATCAAAAGAAACAACAATCAAAGTTAATAACTTAATAATAGCTTTAAATTTGAAGTGTCGCGTATCATTTATTTGTAATTGCAACTACAACGTTTTCTTTGCAACTGAAAGTTCACCAGATACAGGGTAGCCTGGCATTGCAATTCGAGTAAATGCTTTTTGGACATGATGAGAACTAAAAAGTATACAGAAAAGAGCATAACACGATGCTCAACTTTACTATATAGTCAACCCATATATGAGAACTAAAGCCATCGGATGGAAATGTAATGGGAGATGCTAGTAAACTAAAATAAGTAGTAGATGCCTTACCATATATATTAATTCCATTTTAATTGATAAACTCTATTTACTGATGTTAATCTCTCCATTAAGACAATCCATATCTTAAGAAAAAGAAGAAGATATTAAATAAAATATTCACTTATCAGATATATAAAAGAAATTACAATATATTAGGATATAAACATCACTTGCTCAACTCAAATTTTTTCTACATTTTCAATGCATTCTTCAATATTAATCGGCACACGAATAACTCTTAACTAATCTCGAGTGCAAATCAAAACTTCCAGTACTTTGGGAGTTAAAGAACTTCAAAAGCCATCAAGCATACGACTAGATGTATTAAAAATTGACTCAAGTAACAGTAGTTACGAGAATAGACAAAATATCCCGAGCCATCAAAGAAAGGATATTATATATTGAGCAAGTAATTTTCTACCACATCAAAAAGTCAAGATCAAAAAATGAAAAAATTTTCATTTTTTTCTTGAGATATTCATCAAGCTTAGATTTGTTGTTATCACGCTCTTGTTCGTTCAAGTGCAAAAACATTTTCTTCCCAGCTTGGGTGTCGTACTTCTTTATACCTTCATTACCACTCGCATCGGCATTGGAACCACTAGTACTTGCTCAAACTATGGCTATCAAAATTTCAATCACTTGAAATAAGAGATGATTGCTTATAAAATTAATACAAATGCTCCAATGCATCATTCACCTTGTAATGCATCTCTTTAATTTTCATCATCATAAATTTATCCATACAAGAAACTCATATAATTCAACTTGGCTCTAGAATCTAATACAACCACAATCAACACCATCATATTCACTTTGTTCAAGCTTCCATAATATATGTCCAATTTTTCTTTCATTTTCGTACCTATAGCTTGAAGCTTAGGATTCGAAGCATTCGCCGCATCTTTCAAATATCTATACAAAAGAGCTCTCTCTTGAAAATAATAATTTGAAATAACATATGAACTCCTCAAAACCTGATTGGTGGCATCATAGAATACTTTTAGAAATTCCGAAAGAATAATAGCATTTTCCCAATCATCATATTTAGGAATTTCATGGTTAAGTTTAGTTATAAAAGGTAGATTGTCTTCTTCCATCTTTTTAAAAGTTTTTCTAAACTTTATGGCGGTGTTTAACATGAGGTAAGTAGAGTTCCATATAGTGGCAACATCAAGAATAATCGAACTCCTGTAAGTGATTCGTTCACTCTCAATACAAGATTGAAATGCTTTGACTATCATGGGAGAACTCATATACCTAATCACATTATGGATACATGCAATAGAGTCATGTACAGTAATCAAGCCATATCTCACAACTAAATTTAATATATAACTTCATGTGCAAAATACTAGCATCTAATATTAACAACTTTTCTCTGGAAAGTTTTTCTATCGAATAACTAATTGCAACATCATTTGAACTAACATTATTCACGGCGATTGTGGACTTCTTTTTCTATTCCCTATTCCTGGATGCACTTTTTCACCATTTTCCTAATCTCTCTATCCCTGTGACTATGCACATCACAAAATTGATGATTCTTTTATGTAATTTTCAATTTTCATCAATAAAATGTGTAATGAGACATAAATGAAACTCCATGTATTAGTGATAAGTGCGATCATAGAATTAATCTTTTCAAAGTAACTCTTCAAACAAGTTCTTTCACCAAAATACAGCTTCATGCAATCTTTTGCCACTGTAAAATGTGATAAATGTTCGAAGAGAGGTTATAATTCACTAACAAATTCACGAAATCCAACATGCTTGATGAAGAAAAAGGTTGTTTATCAATTATGATGAATCACACAAGCATTTGCCTATAATGTCCTTGATTAAATGACTATGTCGATAAGATTCTACAAGTACTAGAATCTCCCATTGCCTTGCCATACACGTTTATATTGCGTGGTGCAAAAAATATCTACCTCCTATCTACATTGTGAGGAAACCTTTTACACATGGTCAAATGCTTCCTCATTACAGAAGTACCGTTAATAACACAGTACTTAAACACATACTCACAATTAATGCACTTCAATTGATATGTTCTTTCATCTTTATCATTGATTCTCATATAATGATTTTAGCATTCAGATGTATATTTCTTATTACGAGGAGGAAGATGAGAACCAAGTACCTTATTTATGGCACTCACGGTAGAGGATGGCTTTTCTTCATGTTCATTGCCAGACAATTCTAATTTTGTGATCGAAGTCATCTCTTTACATCCCTCCACTTCCATTAACGTGTTATCTTGATACATCATCTTCACACATACACAATAATAATAGAATATAGTTAGAAATTTGAAAATAAAGATCAAGCATTTATAAAATAGCAAAACAAACTACTACTTGTGTATTTCAATTAGGAATGATATGTTGAATTCCAATTTGGAATGATATGTCTTATATTTATTCATCATAAATCTGGCCATCATTTAGCCCGATACAACTCTAAATAAAATTGAGATAGGGCAGTTAATATTAGCCACAGTTCCACATAAGCAAAACCACCTGAAACCAAAATAACAATTAAACTATAATGCAATGAAATTCAATTAACAAGAGAAGCAACAAAGGGAGTGTTTGATCACTAGACATATTCATCTTAAGTTAGAGGCTTAGAGCTCCCGAGATAAGTTGGAATAGGTAGATGGAAGAAGTCATTAAGCAAGCTAATCTGGTACAACACACTAGACTAAGATTGTAAGGGGAGTGTTTGATGATTAAACATATTCAGGCACAAACAACATAGAGAAAGGTGTCTCTTCTTCAAGTTACAATTGAAGGGAAAAGTCTAAATCTAAAAACTATAATATCCCAATGGTAGCCTCTAAATGTAGGTGTTTATTTTCTTTGGAGTTCATTCAGCAACATTGAACTAATCAATTTCGGCATGAGTAACAAGAAAACTATAATTCATTAATTATCGTATCTTCTACCATTGCATATTTCAAGTCTCCTTTAGTGATCACCGCTCCAGATGTTTGACATGCCAAATTTTCCCCCATGAGGAGAAACAATAGGATCAATATGACTATTTCGACAATCATGTTCAGGAAAATAATTAACCAAACAGATAAGCAGAGCCTCCATTTTCACAAGAGCCCTAAGGATTGAAAAGTTCATCTCTTTTCTAGCAAATTGACATATATACCCACATTTTTATGAAAGTCCATTGCGTAGCATCTTAATTCTTCTCCTGCTTTTCAAACATCAATAAGCCAAAAACCCTCCTTTATTTCCAATTCTTACGATCGGCAACGCATCAAGATTCCTCAATCGGACTCCTTATGCTAACTTCAACGAGCTCGAAATCGAATAAAGACAAAATTCACGAACGAATCATTGAACCTTGCTAATCTAAGACTGAAGAGAAGAAATGACAAGATGGCGCAGAGATTGGACCTGCGATCAAATGGTGGTGGTGGGGAGGTGAGGTTCTTTAGTGTTGAGCGTGTCGAGTTGCGCTGAGGGGTGTCACGCGGCATCGAGGGTGGCGAGTGGCGTCAACTTGTCATCGAGGGTGTGGCCAAGAGGAGAGAGTCGAGTTGTGGTCAGGGGCATCGCCGAGAGGAGAGACTCGAGTTGTCGTCGAAGAGAGATTTCAGAGTATGGGGGAGTTAGGAACATGGAGATAGAAGAAACAAATTGAAATGAAATTAGGGTTTTTAGGTTTAGGAACCCGGTTGTGGTTCCGAAAAAAATGGAACTGGGAACTGGGAACTGGAACCTCCCTCCTTAAAACTAGGAGCCGAATCAAATCCACCGGTCCGGTTCTTGGTTTTACTTGAGAATTGCGCTTACCCCTACCGCACGCCTAAATAGAATAGGATGGTAGAGTATGAGAGTTGGACACTTTTAGAGAGATTTAGTTATATGCTCTCTAATGTGACTTGGGAAATATTTCTGAGCTAAAGCCATGAGCATGACACGTTATTTGGTAAATTGTTCTCCTTTAACCGCAATTGAATGTAAGAGTCCAAATAAGGTATAGTTAGATAAACCTTATGATTATTCTGGTTTCAAAGTATTTAGATATCTTGTGTATTAGCATATAAAAGATAGTACGTTTGAACCTAGAGCTGGAAATGTATTTTTGTTGGTTATACAAATGGGGTTAAGAGATATAGGTTGTGGTGTTTTGATCCTCAGTCACCCAAATTTATAATTAGTTATGTTACATTTAATGAAAATTCCATGCTTGATCAAAGAAAGGTTGTTGTTAAGTCCACAAGTTGGGAAAGAGTTGAAGTTTCATGTGGAGCATCTCCAGAGAACATTTCAAGATGTTCCTATTTAGCAAGAAAGTGATAGTGAGCAACGGGATTCACATTCAATCAAATATGATGTAGATGAAATTGAGCAACCTCAAACCTTGGCTTGGCTGATTTGGTGCGCTCAAGAAGGATGACGGCAATTCGATCTATGATCCACCTACCCTAAATGACTCAATGAAAGCTTCTACTTATGCTTCTTCTCATTAGTTTGTGCAACATATCAATTCTTGATAACACACTTTAAGGGTTACCTTTTTTTTTTTTTTTGGGGTCCGAAATATAGATATTTCATTACTTAAAGGTAGCTTTACATGGGAATCACACATTACATCCAGAAGCTATAGCTTTTGCAGCTACCAGACTTTGCAACATAAGGGGAGGAAATATATTCCAGTTGTGGGCCAAATCAGTTCTGCCATGGGCTCTGGCGGCCCAATCCGTAACCCCATTTGCCTCTCTTCTGCAGCGCTGGAGACGCAAGTTAGGGCACAGAGAGAGGAGGCTGTCGATCTCCGCGAAAAGGACTCGTTCTTCCCACGGCGGTGTTCGTTTTTGTTGAAGGATGTCGATCAAGGCCAAGCAGTCGCTCTCTATAATGATGTTCTCCATGTTGATGCCTTGTTGCAGTAGACATTTAAGAGCGAGGGCAAGTGACTGAACCTCTGCCTGAAATGTTGAAGCTGCTGTAATTTCTTGTGTATAGACATCGGTAAGAATTCCTTGGTGATTTCTGTTGATACAGGCCATAGTGCCATGATAAGTACCTGGAAAGTGAGATGCATCTATGTTACATTTAAGGAATCCACGCTGCGGAGGTTTCCAAACAGGTAGTGATGGGCATTCAGTGGAATCCCCTGTTTCGGAGTGGCCAGTTCGCTGGTCGTGTTGGGAGGAAAGGGTCTAGATTTGCGCCTGTGTTAGAGCATCATTGATAGCACGCTCTGGATATGGACAAATTCAGCGGAAGATATACTTGTTATGGGAGCACCAAATCTTCCACAGAACATGGGTGATTGTTTGCAATCCAGGTACGGCTTTCGGCTCGTTGCTCTTGCTGTGATCCATGCATCTAGTCAAGTAATAGTTAGAGGAGATATTGTGATGTTGAGCTGCGAAAGATTCCAGATCTCGGTTGTCCATGAACAAAAGAAAAATAAGTGCTCAATCGTTTCTGGTAAGTTCTGTTTGCAAATTTCACATATGGGATTGGGGGTGATATGCCGAGAAAAAAGTTGAGCTTTGGTAGGAAGAGCGTTTTGACATGCTACCCATAGGAATTGATGGATCTTCGGAGCTGTGTTAATTGTCCATATTTTACGCCAAAGAATAGTGGGTGGTTGATATGATGTTGATGCTTGGTGGTGTCTCTGCTTCACTTTGCTGCTGGCTAGAGTCTGATAATTGCTTTTAACTGTGTACTTTCTATCCTTAGTGGCTGTCCAGACTAACTAATCGGTGGCATGTAATGGTCTAATTGGGATTTTAAGAATTTCAGTTATAATGCTGCTATCAAATAGTTCTGAAATAAGGGGAACATTCCAGGTGTGGTGGACCTGGTCAATAAGACTTCCAACCATCTCTGGTTCCTCTCTTCTAGCTAGGCCGCCAATGGTGCCTATTGGCAACCAGCGATGATTGCGGACGTTTATATTTCTGCCATCCAGGTAAGATGGCATCTCTGCCACAAAGGAGACTCCGCCAGCCCCAAGAGGGCCTTATTCCATTCTCAGCATAGAAAAAGTCTTTGGTTTGGAAATAAAGGCCCTTGAACAGCCGACACCATAACAATTGAGGTTGTTGAAGTATGCGCCAAGCCTGCTTACCAAGTAGAGCTTCATTGAAAGCGATCAAATCACGAAAACCTAATCCACCATTCAGCTTGCTGGTTTTTAGTAATTCCCAGTTTTGCCAATGAACACCAGCCTTTCTTGTAGCATTCCTCCACAAAAAATTAGAGATTTTCTGTTCAATTCTGCGACAGATATAGGAAGTTTGAACATTGACATAGTGTAGTGCGGAATAGCCTGAATAACCGACTTAAGTAGGATCTCCTTACCCCCCTTTGACAATAGAAGCTCTTTCCACCCCTCAAGTTTTGTAGTTACCTTCCCTAATATCCAACTAAACATGTCGTGTTTAGATCTTCCCCAATAAGAAGGCATACTTAAGTATTTTCCATATTTCTGCAATACTGGCACCCTGAATTCTGTCGCTAGATTGTGATGAAGACTAAAGGGACAGAATTTTGGAAAAAACATTCCCGATTTATTCCTATTAATTACTTGGCCAGTTGCTAGACAATATTGATTCAATAGGTTAGCCAGATTTTGACACTCCGCAAGTGTACCTCTGAGGAAAAACATTGAATCATCAGCGAAGAAAATGTGGGAAAGTGTAGGACAGAACTTGTTTAGTTGAATACCACTGAGCTGGCCCATACTGATGGCTTGATGAATAAGGGTGGATAATAGATTTGCCACTAGAATGAAGATGTAAGGTGATAGCGGATCGCCCTGTTATAGCCCTCTTGAGGGTCGAAAGTATGTCAATTGTTCCCCATTAAAGCGTACGCTGAAGGAAGTAGTAGTAATACATTGCATCACCAGTCTAACCCATGAGGGGTGAAAACCCAAAGTAAGGAGATAATCCAGTAAGAAATCCCATTCAACTTTGTCGTAGGCCTTCTGCATATCTAGCTTGAGTAAAGCATTAAAGTTACGCTTCCTTTTCCTTGTCTTGAAGTGATGAATAACCTCCTGGACAATTAACACATTATCCTGAATTTGACGCCCACTCGCGAAAGCAGCTTGTTCTACTGATATGAGATCCCCCAGCCAAGGTTTCAGACGATTTGCCAATACCTTAGATATAATCTTATACGCAAAGTTGCAAAGGTTAATTGGTCTAAACTGATCTAGACTTTCAGGGTGGTTGATCTTAGGAATTAGAACAAGTACTGTTTTGTTAAGCTCAGCAGGCATAACCCCTGAAGTAAAGAACTCTTGAACTAACCTGAAAATGTCGTGTTGAATGATATCCCAATGTGTCTGATAAAAAAGGCCGTTGAGACCATCGGGACTTAGAGCCTTAGTCGCACCCAACTGGAACGTTGCAACTCTGACCTCCTCCATTGTGACCACAGCAGTTAACTGAGCATTCATCTCTTTAGTTACTAGGGGCTGGCATTGAGCAAGTATCGGACTATAGGCACGGGAACCCACTGAAGTGTATAATCAGCAGAAAAAATCGAACGTCAGTTCCTTTAGAATTGGTAGTTCTCTTACCGAGTTGGGATTTTCATCCCTTAACATTCCGATTCTATTACGCTGCCTCCGTTGTACCGTAGTGGCATGAAAAAACTTGCTATTTTTATCACCCCACTATAGCCAGTTAACTCGGGAGCGCATAGCCCAAAATTGTTCTTCCTACTGCCAAAGGTTTATGATTTTCCTTCGAAGAGAGGCAACTTCTTCAACGTCGCATCTTTGGAGCTGTAAGGCTTATTAATCAATGATTGGAGCTACTGTTGTAAGGCAGGCACCATCAACTAAACATTGTCAAACTTGGATCTACTCCATTTTTAGAGTTGGTAAGAGACAGTTCTGAGTTTGCGTAGTAAACTGGTGTTGCGCAACTCGACTGAATTCCATGTGTTAGCAATGACCTCGCGACACTCCGGGTCTTGGTTCCAATAAGCCTCAAAAACAAAATTGCGTTGGCCCCTCATATAAGATGGTGAGGTCGTGATGATAATGGGGCTATGATCAGAACCCAGGGGAGGCAACGCAAAGACTTGGGCTTCAGGGTATAGGATTCGCCACTCCGGTGTGCACAACACACGATCCACCTTTCCTTAATCTGATCCGGACCATCTCTATTATTTGACCACGTAAACTTGCATCCCTAACTTTCAATCTCCATAAAAGCACAGTCATTGATGACATCACGAAAGGATTGAATTTTATACCTGTCCGGGGATCGCCTGCCTACGTTCTCCCAAGCATATAGGATTTCATTGAAGTCTCCGACACATATCCAAGGGAGAGTGTTAAGAGTACTGATGGAGTGTAGCTGATCCCATAACAGCTGTTGATGCTGGTAGGAAGATGGGGCATGGAGACAGGTGAACCGCATGAGCTTATCTTCCATTACATCCCGACAGCTAATATAAAAAAAATCGGCCAAGGAACTTAAGATGTCTATAGACACATTGTCATTCCAAAAAACTGACAGACCTCCTACCAAGCCCTGAGGATTACTAACAAACAAGTGACTGAAACGTAAACGTCTTTGTAAATGCTGAAGAATTAACTCAGGGTTTTTAGTCTCCATGAGGAACAAAAAGTCGGGCTTTTCTTTGGCCGTCAAGGCCTTTAAAGCTTGAACTGTCAGGGGATTGCCCAAACCCTGACAGTTCCAGCAAACCATCTTCATTTGTAAGGCGGTGGCTGTTTGGGGCCAGCCACCAAAGCCCACTGATGCTCTTGTGAGGCTTCGACTACAGGTGTTTCCATTAAATTAGCATCATCAAAGTTGTCGAGAAGGACAATTTTCAGTTCATATGGGGCATATCTTTTCTATTTCTTCGCTGGTGCCACCCTAGGAGTTAGTCGAGTAGCTTGCATTATTGCTGATCTGACCTTTTTGTTTTTCTTGTGTAGGGATCAGAGCCGTGGTAATGGTGTGGCCTTTCTTATGAAGTGGAGGTTGTGGTGGCACTTCTGTCATACTTGAGCTAGGATGAGGCTGCACAGATGGGTCCATGGGAACTGCAATTCCAGTTGATGTAGTGGGGAAGAAGGGAGCAGCCGGCAATAGAGCTGGAGGTGTCTCAGGTATAGTCTCTTCATGTTGTTCCTGATTGACTGAGGGGGGGGGGTTATAGAATGCATCCCAATGAGGGCTAGATTGGCGAACTTCCGCTCTTAACCAAGGACCAAAAGCCATCTTCTCTTTCCCATCCATTTTGGCTTCATCAAAAGGATACTCTTCACAATATGTAGCATAATGTCCAATTTCGCCACATGAGTAGCAATAGTAAGACAACTGTTCATAGCGAAAGTCTAGCCACAACATCCTCCCGTCAATCCTCACTAGTTTGCCGGTTTTTAGAGGTTCATCCAACTTGATCTCCACTCTAACCCGCCTTGCCCTTAAGGCCGAGCCTTCTTTAAAATCCACTCGTGTCTCTAAGACCCTGCCAAGCTGATTAACTGCCTTTCTTAACATCATCTCCGTTATCCATTCCAAAGGCAGACCAATGACTTGTACCCAAAATGTGCAGCAGGTAAAATCATAACAGAGTAACGGCGTGTGAGGGACCCAAGGCTTGAACCAGACTAAGTTATTAGAAAAGAGCCACGGACCACCGTCCAAGACTCGTTGCTTCTCACTTTCGGATCGAAATTTGGCCAAATATAAGCCGCCTTCGTGTTGAGCAAAATCTACATTGTCTATTCACCATACACGTTTTAAAGTACTTTGTAAGGCCTGGAAATTGACAGAGGTTTGGGTGAGTACTTTGCCAACTAAAGTTAGCCTACATTCTACCAAAATTGTTGGTGTTGGTTCCTCCTCCCATACTTCTACTTCATGTGCAGAGCATAAACGGCCTAGTCGTTGGCACAAGGCAGCCAAGCGGACTGATTCTTCTTGATTTTTACGTCGTAGATGATGGACGGCTGAGCTAATTCTAGAGAGCTGTTTCTATGCCATAAGCGAAAGAAATCCCATACCATCGGACCAATAGTAGCAAGCAAAGGATAAACAGAGAGAAACCCAGCAGGAAGGATGGACAGAAAGGACCTTATGCCATGCATGCAACCAATCCGTGATGATATGGTGGACGCCTAGCCGCGACCATAGAAGAAAAAGGTGATGGCGAGCTTCAATTGGCAATGGTGATGGTAGCAGAGACGAGCAGTAGGGGCTTCTTCCGCAGATGGGAAGGATAGGTATGGAAATCGCTGAAGACAGAGTTCGGGTTTGATTATAGTGCAAGGTAGAGTAATAGAGAAGATAGAGAAAGCACTTCAATTAGGGCAATGAAAGCTGGGTGTTGACGGTGATATCGGGGTTTGACATAGATAAACGGCAATACCCAAATTCAGACTCTGCATGTCGAGAGAGAAAGCAGCTTTCTTCTTAATGTCATCGTTGTGCAAGAAATGGCTCATTGTATGACTATTAGTTGTCGTGTTAGGATCAAATACACAAACATAACGGAATAGAGAATAATGCAAGAAAGAGAAATCGAGATGTAAGGTTTATTCTGGTTCATCCTTAAATTAAAGTTACATCTAGTGGATGATTTCACTATAATTAGACCCCTTGCCTCTCTATTATAACTCTTAATTAAATGTGAAAGAGATTTTAGTTAGTTTGTGCAGTAACTATTCATAAGCTGCCCAAACTACCAATACAATACAATATGGGTCTATACTATAAAAGCTCTTCAGCGTCATGAGAGCGTTGCACCTTACGACCTCAGTTGTCGCTTATCGGGGAGCAGGACCTTTGTGTCTTCCTGTCGATGAAAAGTACAAGCCACGCTCCAATATTTTCCAACTTGGTGGAATATTCCAACATAATTGTGCATCATTCAAATTTTTTCGCACTCACTACTTTGGTCAAATAATTTGCACTATTCACCTAAGTGTCAACTTTCTCTTGCACGACAACCTTTTGTTCCACTTGCTCTCAGAAGAAGTGCTATTGTATGCTAATATACTTTGTTCTAGCATGAAATCCATCGTTCTTAGCCAAGAATTTAGCACTCTAGCTATCGCACCCGATCTTTACTCCTCATTGTGTAAAACCAAACTCTTTACAAAATCTGCACATTTAGATCATCCTTAGTAGCATGATTAAGGGTCATGTATTCAGCCTCAATTATAGATAAAGCAACTGTGTTTTGCCTCTTATTCATCCAACTTATAGCTCTGTTGAATAAAGAATCAACATATCTACTGATTGACCTCTTACTATCAAAATCACTTCCCCATTAAGCATCCGCAAAACACTTCAACTCTAATGTGCTGTTCATACGCTCTTCATACCTTCATAACATAGCTTAAAGTCATATATACCACGAAGATGACGAAACACCCGCTTTGCTTCCACATAATGGTTTTTCATTGGATTGGACATATATTTGCTCAATACTCCCACTACTTGAGTGATATATGGACGAGTACACACCATGACATACATCAAACTCTCAATTGTGCTTGCATATGGGATTGTTGACATCTCTTTAGCTTCCTCTTCAATCTTGGGACACTAGAGCACTAATAACTTGGAACTTGTGGACATGGAGATTTTCACTGGTTTACAGTTTGCCATCATGAACTTCTTCAGCACACTTTAGTCACCACTTCTTGTTTTCACTCTCCCTTTATATTTGCATGCCCAAGATGAAGTTTGCTAAGCTTAGATCTTTCATCTCAAATTGTTTTGCCAATAGTCCTTTCATTGGTTTATTTCTTTTGAGTAAGTCATAACTTCCCATTTTTACACTCCTTTTTTATTTGCATGCCCAAGATGAAGTTTGCTAAGCTTAGATCTTTCATCTCAAACTGTTTTGCCAATAGTCCTTTCACGGTGTTGATTATTCTCAAACTATTCCCCATTGTCACATATCATCAACATATAAGCTTAAAATAACAAAATTATCCTCTAACCTTTTCACATTGATACAATGATCACTATCACAACGAACAAAGCCAAGCTTCAAGACAAGTGAGTCGAACTTCTAGCACCATATTCTTAAAGATTAATTTAGGCCATACAAAGACTTGTTTAGTTTGCATATAAAATCTTGTTATCGTATGACCACAAATCATTTTGGTTGCTTCATGTAAATATTCTCCTCTAAGTCACTATGGAGGAATGTTATCTTCACATCAAGCTACTCTACCTCCAAACTATATGTAAGTGCTACATATAAGACAAGTTTTATGAAATTCAATTTAGCAACAAGGGAAAAAATCAAACCAAAATTGACTCCCTTTCAGGCAAATATCCCTTTGCAATTAAATGAGCTTTATATCGTTCTATCTCTTCATTTGTATTTTTTCCTCTTGAACACCCATTTACAAACAATTGCCTATTAATCTATAGATTGTTTTACCAAAATCCATGCCTGTTTTTATCTAGTGAGTCCATATTATCTTTCATGGAATTTTTCCATTGTTTGGCATCCTTTGCATGCCTAACTTCCTTTGCAAGACTTGGATTATGTGACATCCTCGTTCCGACCCGGTTTTTCAAAACAGAATTATTTCGGCAAGTGATTATCAGACAATAGTGTCTTGAGGATCGATAGGCCACGAGGACATCGAGAAATGCTGTTTAGGGGCGAAAAATCGATTTTTCATTAGCAAGGGCATATGAGTGCGGAAAAGTGAAAACGGGCCACGGACGAGGACCCATTGGGCTGGGCCCAAGTGGGCGGCCCAAGGCCCACACGCCCAAGGGGTGGGTAGCTAAGGGAGGCCCATGGGCCCCTCAAAGCCCATCAATCTCTTTTGACACAATCTTGGCGTTAAATGCACAAAATGACATGAATAGTGCATGAATAGTGTGAGATCTTAGAGAAATGACCGAAATGCCCTTCTATTGGACTGAAGACAAAAGGAGAAAAATTGAAGAAGGGCAAGGAAGGGGCAGCCATGCATGTGGGCGGCAAAGGAGGGATTTGAACCCAACTTACCTAGTCTAATCTAGTTCTATCAAGCCACTTGAGTGCAAATCCTTCCATTAAATGCTAGATCTTACTTCTAAATGGGGCAACTGATGGACAAGAGACAAGGGAAGTGATGGGGGCATTGATGAGAGACAATACCTCTCTCTCTCCTCCCTTTCTCCCCCCTCACGCCGGCACCCTCTCTCTCCCTCATTCTCTCTCATTTTTCCTCACTTGAAATTTTGAAAACTCTCTCTCTCTCTCTCTCTCTAGCCTCAATTGAAACTCATCACCTCCATTTTCTCTCCTTGCAAGCTTGTTCTTCACTTATTCTCCTCACCAGAGGCCGTACCGACGCTGGACTGCCACCGAGTGCCACCAGAGTAGTGACCAGCCACCATCTAGCTCCCTCACATGTGGTGGACGAGCGACCAGTAGCTGTAGTGGCTGATTCAGTCTTGTAACCCTCTCCCTTGACGTCTTCCGAAGCCCGAGTCATTCGTGAGTTGCTTTCTAGCATTTGAATAGGGCTTTTGTTGCATTTAAGGAGTAATTTGGGGTGGATTAGTGGTAGTTTATGTTATTTAGGTTATGTGCCATGTGGTTTAGGGGTTAAACATGTTGTTTAGATGATGTGCCATGTGGATTAATGATTATCTATGTCATTTGGATGATGTGCTATGTGGTTTAATGGTTAAACATGTTATTTGGATGATGTGCCATGTGGTTTAGTGGTTATCCATGTTATTTGGGTTATGTGCTATGTGGTTTAATGGTTAAACATGTTGTTTGGATAACGTGACATGTGATTGTGGTTAACCATGTTATTTGGGTTATGTGCCATGTGATTTAATGGTTAAACATGTTATTTTGATGATGTTCCATGTGGTTTAATGGTCATTAATGTTATTTGGGTTATGTGTCATGTGGTTTAATGGTTAAACATGTTATTTGGACGATGTGCCATGTGGTTTAGTGGTTATCCATGTTATTTGGTTATGTGCCAGATGGTTTAATGGTTAAAAATGATAATTGGAATATGTGCCATGTTAGTGGTTAAACATGATATGCGGATTATGCATCATGAGTTTGGGAAGTGAATGATGCTTATGTGTGTGATATAAGTGATGTACGTGTATGGAACGATGGCATTTGACAAGTGAGGTTGAATGTCGCATGAACATAACATGCGTTAAATGAGAAAGATAAGAAATGGAATATGTAATGGTATGCCTGTGTGATCACTTAAGACCTTGATGTGTTTTATGCGGGGTGGAAACCCATCTTGAGGTGTTTTCCGTGGAACGATGCCCGATTAAGTTCGGATGCCCCCAAGTCAATGGGATGCCATTCGTGGATGGATTTTAGAACGAAACTTCTTAAAGGAATGCTCCTAAGTCAACAGGATGCTGTGCTCGATAGAGCGAGACAATACCTAGTTATGATGGATGATTTGTGAACTTTCAGGTTGGCTTTGGGTCATAAGTGGCCATAATAATTTGGACAAATGTGTTTGGGAAGTGCATTAAGATTCGTATGTGATGAAGTTTGGATTATTGTATGGCATGAGCACATGACTTAGATCATAGTGCGAATTCCTATGTTTGGCTTGAGAACATGAAGTCTATGTTAGGAAATTGCCTATGCATTTACTTTGATGGCCTTGTATTGTAGACAAGTTGTTATGAGATTGATGAGAGTAAAGCGAGAAGTGTGTTACCATGTTTTGCCATCGATAGATATTTGAATGTTTATGGCGCATCCAAGGTGAACAACTTCCTGTGTGAGATCTAGGAAGTTCACCCATTGAGTTTATCTCATATTTGTTTGTTGAAATGTTTTCAAGCCCTAAGAATGGTTGGACCATTTTATCATATTCATTTTAGCCTCCTTATTGAGCATAGTCAAGAGGTGACGGAGTACTCGGTAATGGGAGCAGCCGACACGCATTATATGCAATATGTCACGACTATTTGGGTTAGTGAGGGTTTGTTTAGCCTCATGCCACACCGATTTCATGGCTTGGTATTTTTGGGTAGGCGGTGAGAGCCACGTTCCCATCCACGGCTTCGACAGTCTGTCGGGTGCTGGAGGATCTGGGGGCGGCATTAGTTGGGATGCCAAGAATGGGGATGTTCCCGATGAGGAGTTGTTTGACCTTGAGATTAACCCCGCGTTGATCGTCGCGTGGGAGGCCTAGACCCCGTAGGCTATTGGGGTTTAGGTAGACGTGTGGTGTTAGCATTTTTTGAACCACCCTCATAATATTAGAGGCGTAGGAATATTCCCGAGCCCTTTTTGAAGGAGGTTGTGGCAAAGTTGTTAGGCGTGTCGGAGGTGAAGAAGTTAGTTGGTTAACTCTTGAACTCGTGTTGTATGAGACGTTGACTCGTAATGCCCTTCAATATATATGAATATGTTTTTAACTATTCCTGCTGTTTGATGATTGGAGATTTGCTCACATTTTCGCTTGGGCGTTTTTAAATGTTATTACGATTTGGGTTGACGACGCTTTCTGGAATATCGTAATTGAATGACCAAAGGATAAGTAAAGATTCAATGAGAATGTGTTGTTGCGCGGCCGTAGAGGTTTGGGGTGTGACAGATTATCACTTGTAATAATCAAAGTAAAATTCTCATCACCAGTAAATGGGGGTAAACCTCTCAGATGGTTTTCTCAGTCATGTGGACCTTCTTAAGACCGATTCATGTGATGCTTCAACTTCAATCTCAATTTCACAATCTATTGTATCACCAACCGCATTAGGCTCATCAGTTTCACAATCTGAATTTTATGTTTAAGCTTGTTTAGCCTCTATCTCTTCCTTGAAACCAACATATAACTCAATCGTCCATGATTTTTTAGGAGCGTGTGGAACAATCTGATTTGTTATTGTGGCATCCAAGAATTTCAACAATCCTTGAATGCGCGGCGGTTCGTGATTAATGATTAAGTGATGAAAGTATCGTCAGATTATGCCGTTAGTGCTATATACGAACATTGGCTCGTATTATTGTTGGACCAATGCATTTCGTTTAGCGATGGTCTAATTGCCAAGTAAACCATAGTCTTGTTGGAAAACTTTTATAGGTTTAAGTGAGACCAACCTCGTTCGTATACTTTTGTTGACGTCAGAAAAATAACGACACGTCGCGGATTGATGAATTTGTTAATGGATTTCGTCATTGACACCGACGTTGGACCTTGTCATACCATCATCATCATCGGCACTACTTTGGACCCCGCCGATGTACGTACATATTTCTTTTGATAACTTGACTCAATTAGACCCCTTAAGTGTATGTAGAATAAGAGAGGAATTTGGATTATTTTTAATCAATTGATTTTAGAGGGCCGAAAGAAATGAAATTCGGCCATGCATGAAGAACATGCATGCCCGTGCGGAGAGGAGGATGCCATCCACGTCCAAGCCGCCTCATCTCTCCCCAATTCGGACATCATTGGGTCAACTAATTTAAGAAGTGTTGACTGAAGCAAGGTTAGAGGAGGCCACGTTGCTTTGTGTGGAGCAACCAGCGAAGGCCAAGAAAACCCAGCTGGAGACACGCCTCCTCCACCTGTCCACTGCTACCTCAGCCACTCTCCACATGTCTCTCCCTTGAAGCCACCTATTAACCTGCATGCGAAGTTCATTAAACAATTAACCAGAGAAACCAAAATAATTCGGAACTAAGGAGAGACATGTGCAAAGTTCATTAAACAATTAACCAGAGAAACCAAAATAATTCGGAACTAAGGAGAGAGAGAGAGAGAGAGACCGAGAGTGAGCAGAGGGTGAGCGAGCGAAACAGAGAGAGAGACCGAGAGTGAGCAGCAAGCGGTCCGAGTGAGTGAGGGCAGAGAAGGAAGACTGCCCTCCGCCCGTGCCTGTGATCGAGCTGCCGCCGTCGACGCCGTCTAGCTTCGCCGTCGATTGAGCCGTGCCCGAAGTCCTCAAGTTGCCGTTTTGCTTGCTGTGGTTGCGTTGGCTTAAGGCAAGTGAAGTCCATTGATCTACACGATACTTGTGTGGTTGTGTGTGAAGTGTAATAGATTTTTGGATGTGCTGGATGTTGGAATTTTCGAAAGTATAGGAGTAGTTCTTTAAGCTAGCAAACTATTTCATGGAAAAACAGCTTGACCTTTGGCGACTCCGTGAATTTTCTGTAATTATCTAGCCTAAATTTGAATTTGTGTTCTTGATGAAAGTTGTAGATGACATCTTGAGGAGTAACATACTAAAATTTGAGAAGAAACAGACCAGTATTGGTTGGTGAAACGATTTTTCTTTGAAAGTGTTAAATCTGGAGACTGTTACCGAGGGTTAGGGAGAGTTATAGTGATTCTAGCTCATGGTCTATAATGAATCCAACTTCAAGTTCTTCATGAAAATTTTACCTCTAGATTGTTTCTATAACATATCAAAATTTCAGAATTTTCTGAGTTTATTTAGGGGTTATACCGAATTTGTTATTAAAACTGTGCAATAGTGATATTTGAAGTTTTATGAATGTGATGCATGGACCATAACGACTCGTACTAAGTTTTCTTGACATGGTGCTCTTCATAAAACCTTTTTTTTTTCTAGATCTTTTTTTATAACATGTTAAAATTTTGGAATTTATTAAGATCGTTTATTAATTTTTCCAGAATTTCAATTAAAGGAGTGTAATATGTTTTATCCGAAAATTGTTTTATTTTCAAGAACAAATGAATTACTCCATGAGATGTGGTATCTTGAGTTGTTATTTATACAGCATATGTGGTGACATTTAGCATATCCTATGACATCAAAACTTGATTGAAACCTTTGACATTATTGCATCAAATGATATTTTGAAAGTGAGACATAAATGTACACATTGTGATGTTGATGATACTGTTGAACGGCTAAGTCGACGATGCCCCGAGAGTGTCGGGATGCCTGGAGGTGTGTGTCAGAAGCCTTGTGATGCCAGTTGGGGTGTGAGATGTCCGGAGGTGTGTGCCGGAGGTCTCATGATGCCAGGTTGGATGCGAGAGCCCGGAGGGATGCAAATATTTGTCCTCGGGGAAAATGAGATCCTTTTGAATATCAAAATGAGAAATGAATCATGCGCATGTGTGCATATGGCCTGGTACATGAATTGTCTATGAATTTGAGTTGGTACTATTTGGCATTGAAAATGTGGTCATTAAGGATCTTATGGAGATATATGGATGATTGCATGGATGATATGTGCATTTTACATGGAATATTGGTTGTCTTGTTTGTTGCATTGTGTAGTTTGATAGATCTTTTACTACTGAGTGGTTGTACTCACTTCTTTTGGGGACTAACATTTTAGACTAGATAAGATGCCTCTGCTGTCACCGCCACCAGCAAATGGACCGAGTGGTTGGATGTGACCATGAGGAGGAGGACAACAAAGGAAGGAACTTTTGGATGCCGACACTGAGCGATGGACTTTAAGTATACGACTGTTGGAAAAGATGTTGATTATCTTTTGATATGTAGTTGGGTATAGAAAACCACGGCGTTTTAAACCCCCAGGACTTATAGACTTATTATAATTATATGGTATCAGAGTAATCGACTTTCAAGACAAAGTGAAAGGAAGGTATCTGTGGCGACCCTAATGGATTGGGGGCCGTTAGGGTGTGCCACAGTTATAGATTCTCGTAACACCACATCCCTATTGTAGATCTTACGTTTAGTATCAGGATTCCATAACTTATATTCTTTGACACCATCCATGTATCCAATGAAGATGCACTTCTCTCACTTGCTCTCAAGCTTATTTCTTTTTTCCTTTTGTGCATGTACATATGCTTCACAGCCAAACATTCTAACATGAGATATATCTTGCTTCTCCTCGAACAATGTATCAAATGGTGTTTGATCTTTCAAAGTTGATGTGAGAGACCTGTTTTTTTAGATAGACGCAATAAACACTACTTCCACTTAAAATTCAGTTTTTGAGCCTGTATCATTTAGCATACTCCTTAACTTCTTCATAAGAGATCGATTAAGCCTCTTGCCACCCTCATTTTGCTGAGGTGAATAGGGCATTGTCTTCTGCCTCGCAATGCCCATAGTTGCACTGAATTGATAATTTAGCTAAACAGAATTTGTTGCCAGTCCACAAAACTTTGATTTTCCTATGAAATTGATTTTCCGCAGGATCCTTGAACTTGCGAAACCTTTCAAACACATTATATTTCCTTTATAGAAAATATATCCATACATTTATGGAAATATCATTAGTACAAGATATATAATATCTAAAATTTTCAAACGATGCTACAAGTTTAGGACCAAAGACGTCACTATGGATTAAATCGATAATCCCTTTCACACTCCAATACACATGGATTCAAAAGATATTTGATTCTGTTTCTCATGTAGACTATGTTCACAAATTTGAAACCCATAGGATAGGATAGAATCATCCACCATCTTCTTTGAGGTAAGGGTCACCAACCCTTTCTCAATGTATGGCTCAATCTCCAATGGCATAGCATCGAAGGATCTTTTTTCACTTGCACCATTGATCACTATGCTGCCCAATAGCTTCAACAATTTTTCATATCATTTGTCTCTAGCGATTGTTATAAATATGGGTGTCAACGGTTCAGTTCAGTTCGGATTTTTGGGAAATTGAAACCAAACTGAACTGTTGGGATGTGCATTATCTTTGAATGAGCCACGACCCAAACCAATTTAACCCGAACCAAAGACATGGTTCGGTTTGGTTCGGTTCGGTTTCATTTTTTGGTTTTCTTTTTTTGTAATTTTAATAAGAGGTTTCAATGAAAGAGGGAGAGAAATAAATTGTAATATTAAGAAAATGGGTATTAAAAAAGGTTATATTTTCATTCTCTAAATTGAAATTGGAATCGAATTGAGAATGCGTGAAATTCTAATTTGGTTTGGTTCGGTTCAATTCAGTTTTGCCTGAATACTTGTTGGTGGTGAAAATAATGTCAACATCTACCATAGTTCCCATAGAAATAAGATTCTTAGTAAGATCAGAAATATGCATCACATTCGGAAGATTCTTGATTGGCTCATCTTTCATCTTCAACTTCACCTTTCCATCAACAATATCAAGCGTCGTGTCATCTGCCATTTGCATTGTACCTCCTTAATGTGGCTCATAACAACAAAACCAATCTCCATAAGACGTCATGTGGAAAGACTCTCTAGTACAAATTATTCATGCACTACAGTCACCCTAAGATGAGTTGCAAACGAGATACATGTCTCCCTTTTTGCAGTCATCATCCTTCATTATACTAGAGGATGGTCTCTCATCTCATTTCTCTAGACCTATCCTTTTGCTTTTGCAATCCTTCTTAAATGTCCAGCCTTTTTGCACTTCCAACACGTTATTTTCGATGGATCTCTGCTTTTAGATCTTCCTCAAGATTTATTCCTGTTACCAAATCTGGATTTGGATCGTTCATTACTCCTTCCTTTGACAAAAAGAGTCTCATTTGTTGCACAATCAAATAGAGTAGTTCGTTGCCTTGCAAGGATATCACACTTATACCAGTGCTAATTGAAATAATTATATATTCCCATGAATTCAGTAGTGAACACAGTAAGGTACATGCTTTATCTCCTTCACACAAATTACGTCAATAGATGTGAGTTGCCCATGAATAGTATTAAACTTGTTTAAGTGTGTAGACAAAGAATCATCTTACTCACTTGCACTCATCTTAAGGTTGCATAGTCGCTTTTGCAGAATTAGCCTGTTCATGAGCTACTTGCTCTAATAAAGGCTTTCCAGCTTCGTCCATCTATCCTTCGTCATATCCTCAAAGGTCACATTCACCGAGGCGTTATCAGCAAGACATAGCCAGGTCAGGCTTCGTGTCTTTCGATCGTTGTTGATCCACGACTTCAATTCATTGAACGAGGACTCCTTCCTCTTCTCATTGGGACTCCTCTCAGGTTTATCATGTTCGATCGATCACATGCCACAGATCTCTGTCCACAAGCAAGGAATCAATCTTCAATTTTCATAACTCGAAATCATTTCTTTCGAACTTCTCTACTTCAATCCGTGATTGACTATTCAACATCTTCCCAAGATTCGATATTTCTTTTTTTTTTTTATAGATTTCTCTTCACCAAGAAACTTTAACCTCAAACTTAGCAATGATACCATATGTTAGTATTAGGCACATAAACATAATGAAAAAGAATGTAAGGTGTGAAAGAAAAATGATACATAAAGTTTATCCTAGTTCACCATTAAACTAGAGTTACATCTAGTAGGGGATTCCACTATAATTAGCATCTTCCACCTCTTTGTTACAACTCTCAATTACATGAGAAAGATATTATAAATAGGCAACGCAATGACTATTCATTGTCCCAAATTATATAAGCCCTCTCGACGTTGTGGGGTGCTACCCCTTAACCTCCACTAGAATGGCGCCCTTAGATCCCACTTGCTCACCTATTGATGAAGAGTATGAATCACACCCAAATATTTGGTATGCCTGGTTTAATGATCGTGAAAAATTGATCTATCCTAGGCTTAAGATAGGTTAGAATGGTGTTATATCCTAGGTGTGCTTACCTTCTTCAATCTTACTGATTTTGGATAAAACTCAGTATTTTATGCATTTCTACAAACACCAACTTCCATTTTTTTAATGGAGGGACTCAAGCATTTAATGCATTAATTGAAAAGGGAAAAATACCAAAAAAGTCATAAATCTATTGCATTTGTGCCAAGTCAGTCATAAACTATTTAATTGTATCAATTTAGTCTTAAACATTTTTATGTTTTACCCATTGAGTCCATTTGGCCAATTTAGATTGGAAATTGCTAACATGACATAGTTCATGCTGACGTAGGCATTTTTTTGGTAATTCTTAAAAAAATTTTGTGGTTTTTCTTTTATTTACTATTTTTTTGGACTAAGGGTCAACAAGAGTTGCTGACTAACCCTTGCTGACAATAGGAGAGGGCCTTGATGCCCTTGCTTAGTCCAACAAGGGATGCGATGCCCTCACTTGGCCTAGATCTAGTGAGAGGTAACAGCTTCGCCATATCTAGGCGAGGGAACATATGCCCTTGCTTTGGCCAGTGAAGGTGTCACAACCCTTGCCTAGGTTCTCATTGGCAATAGTAAGGGCCCACAAGGCCGTGACACCGTTTCCTCGTGCCAATAAGGGTCGCCATACCTTAGTCCAAATTAAAAAAAAAAAGAAAAGAAAAAACCAAAAAGATTATTAAAAAATGTCCACATCAGCACCCGATGTGCCATATAAGACCATAAAGGTTTACGACAACAATTTTCGACCTAAATTGGCCTGATATATTGAATTGGCAAAATATGAAAAGTTTAGGATTAATTTATCACAATTAAAATGTTTAGGATTAAATTGGTACAACAAATGCAATAAATTTAGAATTTTTTTTCTTATACTTTTTCCATTGTAAAGGCCTGGGTACTTTGCAAAATTGGGCATGCAATCGTCACTTCTAAAAATTTAAGTGACTAGAGTATGATCTCGACAATAGTTTGCAAATTAAAATATTTCATGCTGAAGAAGGGCCTCATGTGTTATAGTTGAAAGAAATTTCCCTATGCAGAATAATTTTGTGGACAGCATCAACGTCAACGTCAAATGCTACAAATTACCCGCTGTACAATTCTTAGAAAATACAATCGCCGGCAAACGGTGGAAACAATTTCTTTTTCCATAAACAATTTAAATTTCAAAATGGAATTTCCAATGTCATTTGGGCAAGTTTCACGAGCTACAAGATCTCTTCGAATTGATTGAGATATTCCTAGTAAATGGAAGGCCATTTTTCTTACCCATGAAATCCTCCATATAAATAACCTCATGTCTTTCTGATTCATGCGGGTGATGATCTTTTTGCGATTCATGCTCATTGCGATACGAACATGTAGTACAAAACTACAAGGGTGGTTCCATGTATGCATTGATATGTTTCTCAAACGTATTTAAAGAAAGGACTAACTATGAATTTCTGCATAGCGTTAGGCCCAGTAAGCAACCTAAAAAGATTGAATTGGTTTTTCTTGTAAACAAAACTAATTTTGCAGAACCAACTCCTTGGTTAAATTCTGCTTCTACGAGCAAGTGAACTAGTAAATGAAGTGCACACAATAAAGAGTTTAGGGTAAGTGATACTACAAGCCTGATTTACACAGGGTCGGCTTGATAACCATACATCCTCTCTTCCAGCTCCAATAATTTAATTAGACTGTAATTCACTATTTTAGCTAAGAGCATATACACCGCTTTGTTACATGCATAGAAGGATCTGTTAAAAAAATGTCTCGAGTTTGAGCCAAATGTGAAATTTCGAATTGGATATGTTGCGGACGTTCGGAATTGCGTAAAGAAATCCGAAGATTAACTTTCTAAAGTTTGAATTAGTGTTGGAGAGTCTAGCTGCTGAAATAGGAAAGTCCAACTTTCACTTGGATTTGATTTTGTTTAAAACATACAGAGATATGTTTTGGATAAAATTGTTTAAGATATGAAACATAATTCTATGAGAAGTTGGCAAAGGAATAAGTGTTTTACTTATATATATATCTATATTGGCCGTGGATGAAAAATAAGGTTAATCATGAAGAATTGATCTTGAAGCACCGTCTCGTAGTCGAGTGCTTGAGAGGGATTTTTTTTGTCATTCTTGTTCATGAATTACATCCAAGGAAGTTTAGTGTTGAAGCTAATTAAGTCTTGTGGCAAGATTTGTGTGTAATTCCTTCGTGAGATTAAGAGATTATTTATTGAGGAATTTCGGGGCTAAACACTGAGTGTGTTATTGGGTGTAATTGAGGTTTGGGAAACACCGAGAAAGTGTTTGAGTGACTCAAGTGTGTAATCTCTTGTATCGCTTGATCTATAGTGAAATTCGTTGCTGCTCTCCCCATGAACGTAGGTCTTTATGACTGAACCACGTAAATTTGGTGTCCGGCTTATTTTCTTCTTCTGTCTATATTATTGTTTGATCGCTCGCCTTTTCACAACAAGTGGTATTAGAGCCAGACTTTGGCTGAGTTGAAGCGAATTGATGGCGACTGAAGAAGTAAAAGTGAGAATCGACAGATTTGATGGGAAGGATTTTAGTTTCTGGAAGATGCAGATTGAAAATTATCTTTACCAGATGAAACTGCACTTGCCATTGTCCGGGGAGAAACTAGAGACAATGAAGAAAGCTGATTGAGATTTGCTGGATAGACGAGCTATGGGTGTTATTCGGCTGACGTTGGCTCGTAACGTCACGTTTAACATCTTGAAGGAGAAGACCATAGTTGATTTAATGCAAGCCCTATTGGATATGTACGAGAAACCCTCTGCGATCAACAAGGTCTATTTGATGCGACGTCTGTTTAATTTGAAGATGAGCAAAGGTGCATCAGTTGCAGATCATATCAATGAATTTAATGTGATTGTTAGTCAATTGAGTTCAGTTGAAATTGACTTTGAAGATGAGGTACGTGCTTTGATTCTATTATCCTCATTACCTGATAGTTGGAATACTACTGTTACTATTGTTAGTAATTCTTCCGGGTCAACAAGTTTGACGTTTGATGGGGTTCGAAATTTGATTCTGAGCGAGGATATTCGTAGAAGAGAATCTGGCGAACCTATATCTACTGCTTTAGTAGGTGAAAATAGAGGAAGATCTATAACATGTGTGGGTAAGAGTAGTATTGATATGAACATACGTAGTCAATCTAGGTATGCTAATGTTGTTTGTTGGAGCTGTGGTAAGAGGGAGCATTTTAGAAGGGATTGCCTTAAGCTGAAGAAAGAGAAGGGTAAGGGAATTATAGTTGATTCTGCAGATAATGTTGCAGTTGTAGCAGATAATGCCGATTATGTCTTGTCTGTCACTAATGATTCATCGTTTGATGGATGGATTATGGATTTTGGTTGTTCTTTTCATGTCACACCAAATAGAAACTAGTTTATCGCTTATTAGTGCATGGGTAGTGGTAAAGTCCAGTTAGGGAACAATGCTGAGTGCGATGTTGTGGGTGTTGGCGATGTTAAAATCAGAATGCATGATGGCATTGTGAGGACATTGACTGGAGTAAGACACATTCCATAATTGAAAAAGAACTTAATTTCCTTGGGTGCCATAGATTCAGCTGGTTGCAGGTATTCTTGAAAAGGTGGAGTTCTGAAGGTTGTTCGAGGTGCCTCGGTGATAATGAAAGGCATCAAGTACGGAGGCCTGTATAAACTTCAAGGTGAGACAGTGACAAGTTTCGCGGAGACGTTGGATGCATCTGTTCGAGAGTCTATTGACTGCTCGAGGAAGACCTGGGTGTTTGTGCCAATGCACAAGTTTAATGCTGGTGTCAAGATCACGCGGTTGAGAGCTTTGATCGAGACAGAGACTAGTAAGTCAATCAAGCATGTGCGAACTGACAATAGCATGGAGTTCTGCTCGGAGCTAGCAAATAAATTCTACATGAAACAGGGCATAGTGAAACACCGCACTAGTGCTAGTAAATCACAACAATTTGCAAAATTGATGAGTAGAACATTACTAGAGACAGCCCGGAAAATGGTCTCTGGTGCTAGTATTGCTAAGAGAATCCTAGTTGATGTGCTTAGTACAATGAGCTGCATGGTGAATAGATCCCCATCAACTGCTATTGAATGGTGGACTCCTGAAGAAGTGTGGTTAGGTAACGTTGCTGGTTATTCTATTATTAGAATGTTTGGTTGCTCATGTTATTTTCGAGTGAGTGATGGTAAGCTCGATTGGAGGGCAAGGTGCATATTCCATGGCTATGCACAAGGTGAGCGGGGCGATCTGTTGTGGTGCCTAGATATAAATTCACCTGTTGACAGCAGAGAAGTTACCATTAACAAGTCTCCGATAGTTCTGGCTAGGAGTGTTTGTGGCAGTGTTAATATGAATCTGGATGATGTTTAGCTTGAGGTGGAGTTGCGACTAGAGACTCCTGAGGTAGCGAGTATGAGTACTAGCAAAGTAATCGACACAGATGGTGCTCGTAGCGAGGTGGAGCTTATAGAGCCAATGATTGCTGTAACTACTGATATTGACAAGGCATGTATTCGATCTCCTAACAGATATAGATGCAACAATGGTTTTGCTTTATCTACGGTTAAGGAGGTTGTGTCGGAAAATCCTTGTGGAGCAGTTAAAGGTGCATGTGGAGTTGGTATTCTAACGAGGTCCTCGGTTATGGCAAAGTTCAAGCAAGACTTGGACTTGGATAATATCTGTGGCGGTTGAGCCCATCGGGGCTATGAAAGAGTAGCGGCAGAGTTTGAATTTTTGTGAAGCGATTACAACTTGGCTCAAATGTCGAGCCAAGGTAGAGATTGTTAAAAAAATGTCTCGAGTTTGAGCCCAATGTGAAATTTCGAATTGGATATGTTATGGACGTTCGGAATTGAGTAAAGAAATCCGAAGATCAACTTCCTAAAGTTTGAATTTGCATTGGAGAGTCTAGCCGCTAAAATAGGAAAGTCCAACTTTCACTTGGACTTGGGTTTTGTTTAAAACATATAGAGATATGTTTTGGATAAAATCGTTTAAGATAGGAAACAGAATTCTATGAGAAGTTGGCAAATGAATAAGGGTTTTACTTATATATATAGAATTGTGGTTGTGGATGGAAAATAAGGTTGATCATGAAGAATTGGTCTTGAAGCACCGTCTCGTAGTCGAGTGCTTGAGAGAGATTTTCTTTGTCATTCTTGTTCGTGAATTACATCCAAGGAAGTTTAGTGTTGATGCCAATTAAATCTTGTGGTAAGATTTGCGTGTAATTCCTTCATGAGATTGAGAGATTATTTATTGAGGAATTTCGGGGCTAAACATTGCATGTGTTATTGGGTGTAATTGGGGCATGGGAAACACCGAGAGAGTGTTTGAGTGACTCGAGTGTGTAATCTCCTTGTATCATTTGATCTATAGTGAAATTTGCTGCTGCTCTCCCCGTGGACGTAGGTCTTTATGACTGAACCACTTAAATCTAGTGTCCGACTTATTTTCTTGTCTTGTCTATATTATTGTTCGATTGCTCACCTTTTCACAACAGGAACTACCACGCCAAAACAAACTTGGTCTATAGCCACCTGCTGTTGAAACCAGCCACTATTACACCCCCTCCGATTGCTTATCGCACACCCTACAGACTTGGTCTATAGCATGGTACCCACACTCCCCAAATCATATACTACACCGGTAATTATTTATAAAGGGTCCTTCGTGCACTTTGTTTACTCTTAAGGCAATGTCTTTTATTTAAGTACAAGGACTTCTCTAGTAAATCTAAAAATGGGTTTGTACACTTCCACTAACATTAGGATCAGCTCTCAATTGGCTACAATGCAACAACAAAGAGACAGGCTCAAGAATAGCGGAAAATGCCTCAATTCCTCTTGTTCTCAATCACTCGCAATCAGCTTTGTTCTACTCGAGGTTTGGTCTTCTTACAAGCCTCTTTTATCATGCCAGTCAATCGGATTTTCTATATAACGCAGGTTTTGTTTTATCTTTTCTTCAATCTCCATTGGCACCGTCATCACGCTACTTCCAAAGCTTTGCTTCTCCAAGTTGTTTCTACTAATTCCAGTACTTTGCAGAACTTCCCTTATATAAGGAGTGCCTGCCACTCCAAGTGCCAAAACATGGCATGGGTAGACACTTAAGAGCCAAAATATAAAAAAAATACTCTTAAGTGTCAAAATCGGAGAAGAAATGGACACTTAAGTGCCAACAGCAAGGATTTCCAGCCAAACTACCGATGTGACATTTTCTGGCGACATTTTTTTACTGATAGGGCAATTATTTTAAAAAGAATTATCCACGTGGCACTGACATACCTAAATAAGCCCAAAACGATGTCATTTTGCCTCCAAATTTGATTTTTGAATTAAATATTAGTTAAATTAAATTAAATGATGTGGCATTTTTTTTTTAAATTATCCACGTGAGGCTGATTGGCTAGTTAGCCCAAAACAATGTTGTTTTGCCTCGAAATTTGTTTTTTTAAAAATTAAATATTAGTTAAATTAAATTAAGATGTGGCGTTTCTTTGAAAAAAAATTTATCCACGCGGCACTGTCATGACTAGTTAGCCCAAAATGACGTCGTTTTTTTTATTATCTAAATTTGATTTAATGAAAATTAATATTAATTAAATTAATTTAAAAACTAAAAAAAAAAAAAAGAGAATAGTGGAGGCCCTCATTGCCGCCGCCCCACCATAAATGGAAAGGGCTAGCGGTGGCAGCGTGAGGGTTAGCCGGGGTTACCGAGCCTCGACCAATGGTCGACGACCTTGGCCGACCGTAGGTGAGGGCCGCGTCCCACCGCCGTAGCACTTTCCAACGATGATGGGGTAGCAGCGATGAGGGCCTCCCCTATTCTCTCTCTCTTTTCTCTTTTCTTTTTTATTTTAGTTTCTAAATTTAATTTAATTGATATTTATATTAAAAATCAAATTTGGGGAAAAAACGATGTCGTTTTGGGACAAACATTTCCGAGTAAATTTTTCAGTGAGTCATGTAGACCAGTTTTATTATTAAAATAATGTCAGGCCATATTTCGTGCAGATCTCGTTAGAGTTGGCACTTAAGTGTCCAATTTATAAATAAGTGATATTTAAGTGTATCTTTTGAAAGTTTTGGCATTTAAGTGTCCACCCATACCAACTTTTGACACTTGAGGTGTACTTTTGCCCCTATATAAATGTAGAACCCAGCTTCTATTGGTTGTTTCTATAGAAGTAGCTGTGTCATACTTACTAAGCCAACCATATGATATCTTAGCACTACTCCAAGAACTAGGGGTGAGCATGGTTCGGGTTGGGCCAAACCACCCCCCAACCTTTGGATCAACCCGTACAGTGTTGGTCCTTAATTTTTGGGATCGAAGACTGACTTTATTGAGCTTAAGACTGAGGATCGGATTGACCCAATAGGTTTGGTCCGATTTCAAGATCAACTCAGGACCAATCGATAATTTTTCTATTTCATTTTTTGTACTCCTTGAAAAATCGAGGATCGGATTGACCCAATGGGTTTGGTGACAAGTGAGGTTGGCTAAGAGAGGCTAGCGGTGAGCGTCGAGTGGGGCAAGCGTTGAGCATGGGGTGAGTGTCGAGCGGGGCAAGCAGCGAGCAACAAGCAGGGTGAGCATCGAGTGGCAAGCAACATGAGTAACCAAAAGAAAGCAAGGCAAGTGTCAAGTGATGAGCGGAGAAATTGTTTCTTTTGATTTTGGCAAATTGAGGACTAAGAGGACAAATAAGACAAAAGAGAACGAGTATTAGAGGAGGATGCCGCGAGGAGCTATTTATACTTTTTTGGATGCCGTGATGACTCCTCACAAAAACATTTTTCTTCTTTGTAAATTATGGCTATTGACACTTTAAAAGACATTAAAAATTTAAGTTATTAAAGAATAATATAAAATTACTTGAACTCCACACTAATGAGTTGTTTAATATTATTGACGCCGTTTGTTTTAGGGTTTTTTCTATATAAAAAAGTTATAAATAATATATTAGACATATATAAATATATATACACACAATCAGGGTTGGTCCGGGTTGGATCCACCCCAAATTCCTAGGATCGAGAACTAATAAGCACAGTGCTGGTCCAGGAATCCTAGGACCAAGGACTGACCTAGTCTCCCTAGGAACTGGATCAGGACTGGCAGGGTTGGGCCGGTCTAGGGTTGACCCTAGACCGATGCTCGCCCTTACCAAGAACCAACTACGATCACATATTTTTGGGTAACCATGTGCATCCTCCACCATATTAATTTGGTATTATCATTCCAAAGAGGTGTGGGATGCATGCTTTAATCTTTGATGGATACAAGACAATAGGATTTGACAATTATGTGTTATGTTTTAGGAAAAGTACTAAAAAAGTCTCAAATCTATTGCATTAGTAACAATTTAGTCCTAAACTTTTCACTTAAACTAGTTTAGTCCAAAAACTTTTTAAATTTGTACTAATTCCATTCCATTTAGCCAACTTAGGTTAGGAATCGCTAACGTAGATGCTGGTTGTCCTATATGGTATAGACGATGTTGAAGTGGACTTTTTTTTTTATAATAATTTTTCATTTTTTAATAGTTTTTTGATTTTTTTTTATCTATCCCTTTTCTTTTTGTTGGTGCTGGTGGTTGGTCCCTCATGGCTGGCGAGGGTCGGCCTTTCTGGGCGATGCTTGGTTGAGGGCAAGTCCGGTGAGGCTGACCTTTGCCCAAGCCAAGACGGCTTTACCACGCCTCATCTTCAACTTGAGCGACGCATTAGCTTTGTATTCTTCATCTTCTTCACCATTCATAAAACCCTAGAATCCAACAAGCTTTTTGTCTCACTGTCATTTTAGGTCCACTATCACCTATCCCTGAGTGGAGACATGCCTTGCAACGACAACATCCACTTCACCTCATCGTCCATCAAAATTTGGCCCCTCTTCTTGCCTCTGTTGCTTTTGAATTTCCTTTCTAGTTCCCATGGTCCAACGTTGCCATCGTCAAAACAAGTCACATACTCGCTTAGTTCATTAGCTCCTTCAAACATTGGGAGTGCAAGCATCGACTTGGGTTTAAGTTGCCACTTCTGAGATCGCTGTTGTTGTCATTATATCTAGCTTTATGAGGCATGGCGAGGCCGTCCTAACTAGGGTGAGGGTCAGCCTCACCATATGTAGTGAGGGGAGCCTCTCTGGTGCTCCCCTTGCCAGCCATGGCTTGTGGCCTTCAATTAGCAATCGACACTAGCAAAAATAAAAGGGAAAAGAAAAAAGAAAAAAAATCAAAAAATTATTTAAAAACCAATAAAATTTAAATAATTATTAAAAAATATTAAAAATAAAATAGAATTCAAAAATATTATTAAAAATATTTATGTTAGCGTTGGCTGTGCCATGTAAAATGGCTAACACCAACATTATCGATTTCCAGCTTAATTAGCTGAATGGACTGACTTGGTATTAATGTAAAAATGTTTAAGATTAAATTGATCCAATTGGTTCTCAAAAGTAGAAAAATTAGCTGATGTTACCAAATGAAGTCCTATTCATTTTATATCCCAAGGAACAAAAGAACAAAAATAGCCAAGATTTGGCTTGTTATCAAACATGCTATTATTGTTTTGTCATTTTGACTTAGGCACCTATCATTTCGCTTCGTCAATTCCACATAATGATGTCAAGTCCTTTTCTTTCTAATCCCGATGTCAGTCCCATCTTCTTTCCATAGCAGGGAATTCCTTACAATTTCCATAAAGAGTAACTTTGTATAAACATAAAGTCATAAAAACTATGTAAAATTATGTTAATGATTTTATTTTATTTTATCCAAAATTCTAAATTATGCTCACTATAATTTTTTTACCATAAACTTTGTTCCTGTGAATAGATTTGGAACAAAATCAAAAAGTGGAACAATTCTAGTAATCAAGTAATTTTCTTTTCTCTTTTCCTTTCTTCTTCTTCCTCCTCTAGCCGGTCACCAGGCTCGGCCGATGGTTGACAAGCGGTGAAAGATGAGGTTCAACAACCTCACCCGATCCTTGCCAGCCCTTGGCGAGGTCGACCTTGCCTAGCCACCATGAGGTCGGCCTGACCATGGTTGAGTGAGGCTCAAGGTCACCGACTAGAAGAGGAAGAAGAAGGGAGGAAAAAAGAAAAAAAAGAAAAGAAAAAAGAAAAAAATCCAAAATTATAAAAAAATTAAAAGAAATTTTTAGTCACAAAAAAATTTGGAGGGTTATACTAAATGCATTACTATTCTTTTTCTATTTCGTGATTAAAGATTTTGTGCAATTCCGAAACGCATTCGAATATTCAGAAATTTGTCCAAAGAACAGAATAAGAAAAATTATTTTTGAGCAAAAATTATTCCCATAACCGAATGATTACCAAACAAGTCCTAAAGGACCTCGCTTCAAGAACGACACCTTTACTTTTTACAAGTAGTTGTGCAATTTGGGCCAATCATTTTGTTTGGTGTATAATAGGGAACCAGACAACAAATATGCTGTAGAAAACCATTTGTTTTACATGTGTGTAGTATCTAAAGAAAAAAAATGTATTGATATTGAAGAAAAAGAAATTCATGGAGTTATTGACTACCTAGTATCTTGTTGTAGATGCTGGAGCAGGCATTGCCATTTAGGCTGAGGGACTAGAGATTAGGGACAGTGCCACAGATGAAGTTGTCCTTTATGCTGAGGATGCGAAACTAGTCAAGCTTGTTCAAGGTCTTCCTGTCCAACGTCCTGATCAAGTTCAAAGATGAGCTTGGTGACATGATTATTCATGAAAGAGCCTTCATTTTGATGTGGAGATAGAGAAAATCTGCAAATTCGGGTGATTTCAGAGAAGTTTGAGCTTTCTTCTTCTCTCTTTGGACTGGATTCTAAACCACAAGGCCTTGGAAGGAGGGATAGTAAAGAAAGGGCATCTACTAACATTGAAATACCAACGAACTTCTAATGCCCTTTTCCACCACTCGTTTATGGTCGCGGATGGGGAAATTGGAAAGGTATAAACCTGGAAGTTGTGGCTGTAGAGACGGCATTTTGTTAGAGAAAACTCCTATGCTGTTTTGAAGTTGACAAAACTTATCTAAGTTCTATTTTAAAGATTGCCAGACTTTGTGTCAAAGTTTATCTTACAACAGAAGTCTGCCCACTTTGATAGATTCTAGATTGAACGCAAGTGAAGAACGAATACTTAACCAGACTCGGGATTATCTTTATTTCTTCAAGGGTTCGATTCGTACAGGTTATATATGGTCTTCTGGTTGGAAATATCACCTACGAGATTGATTATCTTTATTGGAATCAATTTAGATACATCAAATCTCTTCGGATAGTAAGTTAATTTGGAAAGAATCTACTTATGGAAACCAAGATCTTGATTGTATGGATGAACTTGATTGACGGGCTTTCATCATAATCTTCAAACGTCTTGAAGATCTCCTTGATTGATTCTATCCAATAGGTTGATTGGAAGAATTCCTTTGGAAAGTGCCAACGGTCGAGAAGGCATGAAGGAGTATTTAAGGAGACTTCTCTAGTTGTTCGATAGTGTATGTGAAAGAAAAATTCCAAAGTTTGAAGCTTCCCACTCACTTGTTATTCCTTACACTGTGCTGATATTTGTACTCAAAAGAGAGAGAGAGAGAGACTCAAAGAGAGACTTTGCAAGAGCAGTAGAGACTCTCCACTGTGAAGTTGAGATCACAAGATTTTAAATTCTTTTTTGATTCTTAATGGAATCCAGCTAAAAGGCTGTCGGCGTGGGAAAGTGGATGTAGGCTTAATCTAAGCCGAACCACTGTAAATTATGTGTTCCTTTTCTCTTCCCTAAACTCCTCTACTTTACTTACTGCAATATATTTCTACGCTTAGAAATAATTGTTAAAAGTCTGAAGTCAACCAGACTTAGGTTAAAAATAAAGTTTTTCATTGCATTTACAAAAATCTATTTTCATACCTATTCATCTCTCTCTAGGTGTTCATACTAGTACTGTCAATTGGTATCGGAGTTTGTGTGCTTACTTTTTTGAAGTGTTTTACTTCTTAGCTAAAGATCCTTTATGACTAGTATTTTGGCTCCAGGTTTGGTTGAAGGTCAGAGCAACACCAGACCCCCTTACTTAGATAGAAAGGAGTACAATATGTGGAAGAACAAGATGAAGGCATTTCTCGGATCCAGAGATCCTTTGGAGTGGGATGTTGTAGAAAAGGGATTAACTCTAAAGCATCATCAACTTCAGACCGAGTGAAAAAAGTTATTGATACTAACGAAACAACACAAGCTAAAATTACCAAGAGACAAGCTCTTGACGCAAAAGCAATCTACTCTTTATATTGTGCCTTATCTCCCATTGAGTATAACCAAATTTCTTCTCGTGAAACAACAAAAGAAGTTTGGAATAAATTACATGTTACCTACGAAGGCATTGACCGTGTGAAGGAAACCAAAATAAACATTTTGCTTAGACATTATGAAGCCTTCATAATGAAACCCGGAGAATTTATAAATGATATGTTTAGTCTCTTTACAGAGATTGTAAATAACTTGGCTTATCAAGGTTAGCCAATCTCATGACCAATGAAAGTTAACAAAATGTTGTGTGGGCTTTTGAAATATTGGAATTATGTAAAGACTTCAATTAGAGAAACTCAGAGAATCATGCCTCTATCAGTTGATGAACCGATAGGCATGGTTCAGTCATACGAAGTGGAGCAAGTAAATGATGAAGAAGATCCTAAAGGTAAGAAGCCAATTGCTTTAAAGTCTAACATTGATTCCGATGATACAGATTCAGATGATGACATGGACGATGAGGAGCGAGGAGCTAGTGCTTATGATTAAGAAATTCAGAAAGCTGAATAGAAAGGGAAGAAGATTCAACTAGAAGAAGCAGAGCACACATAACTTTCAAAAGAGACTAACGGAGGACAACGAAACCAACAAAGATGTAATATGCTTTGAATGCAAGAAAAATTAGCATATCAGACCAAATTGTCCACTGTTGAAGAAAAAGAAAGGAAAAACTAAGAAGTACAAAAATGCTCTCAAAGCTAAAACTTGGAGTGACATTGAGTGTGAGGAAAGTGAAGAAGATTATGCCAACATATGTCCGATGGCTCATTCAGAATCGGACTTAGAATTAGAAACAAACTTTGATTCAAATTCAGACAAAGAAATTGATATTAGTAACTCAAAAATTCATGTTAAAGTTTCTAAATATATAGATGAACTTTGTTTCAATCTTAAATCTTTTCTTAAAATGATTTTGAACTAAAAATGGAGAATTCTAAGCTCGAGACAAAGGAAGTTTCATGGAAAGAAAAGTTTGAAGGTCTGAATGCAAGTTTTGATGATTTGAAAGAAAATTCTGACTCTCTTTCAAAGGAAAATGCTATTTTAAAAAGAGATATTTCAAATATAAAAAGATTTTAAAAAGGATTTGAAAAACTAGAGAAAATTCTTTCAGTTCAAATACCTTACTTTAACAAATCTGGTTTAGATATGACTTCAGAAACTATTATTAATTAATTTTCCTAAAGTAAAGGAGAGAATTAAACAAAGACATGCAAGGGCATTTTACAAAAATCACTTTCAAAAAGTTTTTGTAAAACCTGTTGGCGAAGTGCACTCGGATGTTCAAAGTGTAACAGCTTAGAACATTTCGGGAATGAATGTCCCAAGGTTTGGAAACTAGTTAAGAAGGAATGGACAAAGACTGTCTTTAATACTAACTCTCTTGGATCCAAGAAAATCTAGGTACCAAAGAAAGTTTGAGTTTTTCTTTTGATCACATGTCACTATCAAAAGAAAGATCAAATGGTATTTGGATAGTGCCTACTCGAGATATATGACAGGAGACTCAAGCTGCTTCATAAAGCTTGTTCGACTGAATGGAGAAAAGTTTCTTTTGGAGGAAACAACAAAGGCAAAATTGTAGGATGTGGAATTGTAAAGATTAGAAGCCTGACTATCAATAGTGTTTCCTTGGTGGAAGGTTTAAACTACAATCTTTTGAGCATAAGTCAGCTTTGCGATACTAGTTTTAAGAATAAATTTCCAAGAAGGCATTTGTTCTGGAATAAGTCAAGACTTCTCTTAATGAACAATAAGTCAAGACTTCTCTTAATCTTTTACTGGGTGAAGGCATGACAACATATACCTACGGACGTAAACCCATAAAGTTCTCAATGTCTTATTTTTATTCAAGATGAAACAAGTCTCTAGCATTGGAAGCTTGGTCATGTTAATATGAAGCAAATTGCAAAAATTTTCTCTAAGAAGCTAGTTTGACGACTTCCTAATCTAGCCTATTAGAAGTCTGAATTATGCACTCCCTGTGTTTTGGGAAAACAGGTCAGAAGTTCCTTTAAACCTGTAAATCAAGTTTCTACCGATCGAGTATGGCAACTTCTCCATATGGACCTTTTTGGACCAACTTGAACTTAAAGTATTGGTGGAAAGAAATATTGCTTAGTAATTGTGGATGATTACTCTCGTTTCACTTGGGTATACTTTCTGGCAAGTAAGTTTGAAACGTTCTCTTATTTCTCAAAGTTTGCCAAGAAGGTTAAGAATGAAAAGGGTTATGCTATTTCTAGTATACGAATTGACCATGGAGGTGAGTTTGAAAATTTAGACTTTGTAAAGTTCTATGATGAATCTAGTTTTAAGCATGTTTTCTTTTCTCCATACACTCCAGAACAAAATGGAGTTGTGGAAAGGAAAAACAGATTCTTATAGGAGATGGCTAGAACTCTCTTGATAGAGAGCAAAATATCCTCTTGTTTTTTAGCAGAAGCAGTTTTTACTGCTTGTTATATTATCAACAGAGTATTCTTAAGGTCTATCTTAGAGAAAACTCCTTATGAAATATATAAAGAAAAAAGTCTATTGTTTCCTATTTTCATGTCTTTGGCTATAAATATTTTATTATGAAGAATGTGAACGATCGATCTGGAAAGTTCGAGGAAAAATCAGACGAAGGAATCTTACGTGGCTATTCGACTTTAAGCAAAGCTTACAGGGTTTTTAACAAAAATACTTAATCTGTGGAAGAATATATGAATGTTAAGTTTTGGGATTATGTGCAGAATCAACCAGATTAGACTCAACTTGAAGAGTCGAACCTGCTTCCGAGACTTAACAAAGTCTACTTCCGTCGAAGAGGTTCAAAATTCTGGAGAATAGCAAGAAGCATATCGAGAAGATTCAACTGAAGTAAATGATCAACAGACTTTCAAACCAAGCAGCAACTGAAAGCACAAGTCAAGTCATCTCAAAGAACTCATCACTAGCGACATTGATGAAGGAATTCGCATCAAATCCAAAGGAAGAGAAGAGTCCAATGCTTTAGCATTTGTTTCTAAGATAGAACCAAAAGGAGTAGACAAAGCCTTGTCTAATGAAAGCTGGATAGAAGCCATGCAAGAAGAACTCAGACAATTCAGCATCAACAATGTATGGGAGCTGATTCCAAAACCCAAGGGCAAATTTGTGATTGAAACGAAATAGATTTTCAGGAACAAGATGAATGAGAAAGGAAAAGTGATAAGAAACAAAGTAAGACTTGTGGCAAAAGAATATACACAGGAAGAAGGGATAGATTATGATGAGACCTATGCACCAATAGTGACGTTAGAAGCAATTAGATTATTACTTGCTTTTACTTGTTTTAAAAATTTCAGGTTATTCCAAATGGATATCAAAAGTGCATTCTTGAATGGGTTCGTACAAGAAAAAATCTATATGGAACAACCACCAGGATTTGAAGATCCAAGATAGCCATACTCAGTCTATAGACTAAAAAAGGCCTTATATGGGCTAAAGCAAGTAGCTTGAGCCTGGTATGAAAGGTTGAGTAAGTTTCTAACTCAAAACGGTTTTGAAAAGTTGATACCACTTTGTTTATAGAGAGAGAAGGAAAAGATTTTTTGCTAGTAAAAACTTATGTAGATGATATTATCTTTGATTCTCCTAACAAAAGTCTTTGCAAGAAATTTTCGAGATTTATGCAGATGAATTCGAAATGAGCATGATGGATGAGTTAACTTTCTTTTTGAGATTGCAAGTCAGACAATCGAAGAAAGGTATATTCATTCACCAAGAGAAGTATGCCAAAGATCTCATAAGAAAATTTGGATTGGAGAATTGCAAGAAAATAGAGACACCTATGTCAAGTTCTTCAAAACTAGACAAGGATGAAGAAGGGAAGAAAGTAGATTAGAAGTTATACAGAAGTATGATCGGTTCTCTTCTCTACCTTACTGCCTCTAGACTTGATATTCTATTTACTGTATGCATATGTGCAAGATTTCAGTTTAATCCAAGGGAATCTCATCTAAGTGCTATAAAACGCATAATTAAATATGTTGTGACTTGTTCAAAGCTGGGTCTATGGTATCCAAAAGAATGAGACTTTAATTTACTTGGATATTTTGACGTTGATTTAGCCGGTTGTAGAGTTGACAAAAAGAGCACATCGGTACTTGTCAACTATTGGAAAATATACTAGTATGTTGGTTCTCAAGGAAGCAAAATATTGTAGCTCTATCAAAAGCAAGAAACAGAGTATGTTGCTCTTTGTAGTTGTTCTCAAATTTTATGGATAACACAACAACTAAAAGACTTTGGAATAGAAGAATCCTGCACCGAGATCAGATGCGACAGCACAAGTGCTATTAATCTCACTAGGAACCCAATTTTTCATTCAAGGGTGAAGTATATAGAGATTCGACATCATTTTATAAGGGATCATGTCTAAAATGATGAGATTTTGGTTCAATTTATTGAGTCAAAGAATCAATTGGCAAACATCTTCACGAAGCCTTTGGAGAAAAACCTATTTGAGTCTATTCGCAACAAGCTGAATATTATTTCTCCTTTCGACTAAAGTCATAAGTTGGTCGGACTCAGAACTTCAAGAAGCTATTGCAATTGAGAATCTCTTGAATCCGGATATATTATTTTTGGTACGAAAATGTATGATTAGCTAAATTGTCGCTTGATTGTTTTATTTTTAGAAATTATGATTTTATGAGTAATTTTTGGATTTTGAATTTTAGCAGTTACCTTTTAAAAAATTTGTTTTGAAAAGGCATTTTTTTCCTTATGATGCTTCGAATACCCTATTTTGTTATGACGTTTCATTTTCCTTAATACTTTCAAGCATTTCTTTCAATCACATATTTTCAAACCTTAGAAGACCGATTCTCTCTCACTCTCATTCTTACTCTCAAAACCCTTTTGCAAGTTTCCACCTTTTTCACTCAAACATGTCTTCAAAATTTTCCAAGTTTGCATCTATGTCGTTCCGAAGGAAATCCTCTCAAATTGCTAGTCAAGGTCCTCGAAGCATGCTAGAAGGACCGATGCATTTCAATCTCACTGAGGAAGACTCTCTGCACAACTCTCCACAGCACTCTCCACACAACCTTCCACGCCAACCTATGGAAGAGGATGTTGAGCAAGACACAGTTCCTCTTCGAACTTTGACACTCGAGATTCTCCATAAACATTACACTTATCAGAAGCATGGTGGTTCTCCCATGACTTTTATTACTAATTTCCTAAGAGGACATGGGCATAGCAACAAGACCGTGCTCTTAAGAACAATGGAACGTTTGGGTATCGCACCGAAAGGTTTGGTAGACAAAGCTTTTCTTTATTATCCTTCTGACCCTAGATTCAGTTATGAGCATCCTAAAAACAAGGATGATAATGAGCGGATTTATTTGACTTTCCAACCCAGAAAGGGTGTGGTTGCTGATGTTCCTGGAGAGAGAACGAGATTGTTTCATTCTAAGGAGCACAAAAGGGTTTATACCCAGATGTTGAGTAGAGGGGTGATAAACCCTCAGATAGTGGATTTCGAGCTCCTGGACTTGATCAATGTTGATTTAAGGGAAAAGTTGGCTACTCTTCAACTTGAAAAATTATGTATTGAAACTACTGTGGCCTATCTAGAGTTGATTGCTTACTTTTACTCGAATATCTCTTTTCTTGACCAGACTCACATTCAGTTCATTGTTTGTGAAAAAGCTTATGTTGTGGATGTTGACACCCTCACTGACATTTTGGGAGTAGAAAGATGTGGCTTTCAACCGATCCGAACTCAATCGGTCAAGCAACGCGTTACTTGGTGAAGGATAGGATGCCAACTGGGAGTATCACTTACTCTCGATTGCTAGCATCCAGCATTCCATTGCACAAAATTGTGATAAATTGCTTCAGACCCAAGGCAGCCTCCAAGACTAACATGTCCAAATTTGAAGCAAAGATCATGTGGGCCATTTGCAATGGCATTCCTTTTTCTCGGCCCCACACTATTTTCCTGCACATGTACAGGACAATCTTGAAAGAAAAAGGGTAGTTGCCTTACTCGGCTTTGATCACCAAGCTATTTTGCCATTTTAAGATCCAATTCCCCTCTCTACTCTGCACAAGAACCATTTGTCCTATGGTGATAGGATTGAAGATGATCTCGAAGATGAGGTTAAAGGATCTAACAAAGGTGATTGAGCATCAAGAATCAACCAGCAGAACCAAGGCAGGATCGACTTCTGCAAAGAAAAGAAAAGGGAAGAGTGTTGCCCAAGCAACTTCAAAGCAGCATAAGAGGCATGTCCTCATGATAGATGAAGAGGAGGAGGATGACCTAACCATCTCTGCTCTTGCCTTGAGGAATCTTTAAGGAGTTGATTGAGAAGAAAGGAAAGAGGAAGAAGAAGTTGAAGAGGAAGAAGAGGAAGGAAACAGAAGAGGAAGAGGAAGAAGAATAAGAAGAAGAAGACGATGATGATGATGATGATGATGATGAGCACAAAGAAGAAGTTGAGCTTGAAAGATCAACGGAGAAGGACCATGAAGAAGAAGACTTAGATGGAGCTAGTGGTGCCATACCACTTTCAGACGAGACTGAGAAAGGAGTTTCTGAAGAAGAAAGAGGAGATGCTATTTCCAAAGACGAAGAAAATCTACAAGGGAAGGGATCCAGTGCTAAGAAAGAAAAGGCTGCAAAGGGAGAAGTCTCATCTCAACTCGAAGGCAACAAGTCAGGGGGAGATCTTGAAAAAATTCCTACTGCTAGTGATGGCATTCCTACTGCTAGTGATGGTATTAGCAGATCCCCTACAGATCCAGAAGAAGTCTTTGCATCTCACTTTCTTGAAACTGAGATTGAAGAAGAGACTCACAATCAGGACAAGCAGCAAGAAGCTCGTGTTCAAGTCGATGTTCCTCCATCTCTTGAGATTGAAGAAGAGACTCACAATTAGGACAAGCAACAAGAAGCTTGTATTCAAGTTGATGTTCCTCCATCTCTTGATACTCCTCAAACTAACTCCGTTGAAGCCAGTGTACAAATTGAAACTAATCCCAACTATGCAAGGTTGGTTGAGCTCCTTTTGGAGATGAAAACTTAGCAATACACAATGAAGTATGAGATTCAGAAGCTCTACACCGTCCTATAATCTTCCACAAACTATCTCAATGGACTTCATGTCAAGGTATAGTCTCTTGATACTAAAGTTGAGACTTTGAATCAGTTCACAAACTGTTGCCAAGGTTGAGGATGTTCAAAAGCTGAAGAGAAAGTGGAAGAGGTAGTGCAGTCATTTGAGGAATTCCGACTGGTTTGAGCCCCCAAACAAACCTGATTAATTTCATCTTTTCAATTCTATCATTTGAAATTCTCATTCTTTTTGCTGTTGACGAAAAAGGGGAGAATGAGTGCAGATTTGAACTTTGAATTTATTTGCAGATTTTATTTTTGAGAACACTTTGAATTGGTTGTGCTTTTGAGCTTTTGAACACTTATATTCTGTAGTTAACCTTTTATGGTTGTGTTTGTGATTATGGATATGGATGATTGAATCTTGTTTAAATAAGATTGACAAGTTTTTTGTGGTTGCAGAATTGATGTTATCAAAGTCCTTAACAATTTGTTTTTATAAGTTATCATGTCTTGCTAAAGTATTGTTTTGCGGGGATATAGTTCTTTAAATCTGTAGGAAAATTTTGTTACCATAAAAAATGAGGAGATTGTTAGAGAAAACTCCTATGTTGTTTTGAAGCTAACAAAACTTATCTAAGTTTTATTATGAAGATCGCCAGACTTTATGTCAAAATCTATCTTACAACAGAAGTCTACCCACTCTGACAGATTCCAGCCTAAACGCAAGTGAAGAATGAAGATCGCCAGACTTTATCTTTCTTTCTTCAAGGGTTCGGTTCATATAGGTTATATATGGTCTTTTGGTTGGAAATATCACTTATAAGATTGATTATCTTAATTGGAATCAATTTAGATACATCAAATCTTTTTGGATAGCAAGTTAATTTGGAAATAATCTACTTATGGAAATCAAGATATTGATTGTATGGACAAACATGATTAATGGGCTTTTATCACAATCTTCAAACAGCTTGAAAATCTCCTTGATTGATTTTGTCCAACGGGTTGATTGGAAAAATTCCTTTGGAAATTGCCAACGGTTGAGAAGGCACTATGGAGTTGAGATCACAAGATTGAAGCTTCCAAAGTTTAAGGAGACATCTTTAGTTGTTCGATAGTGTGCGTGAAAGAAGAATTCCAAAGTTTGAAGCTTCCCACTCACTTGTTATTCCTTACACTGTGCTGATATTTGTACTCAAAAGAGAGAAAGACTCAAATAGAGACTTTGAGAGAGTAGTAGAGACTCTCCACTATGGAGTTGAGATCACAAGATTGTAAATTCTCTTTTAATTCTTAGTGGAATCCAGCCAAAAGGCTGTCAGCGTGGGAGAGTAGACGTAGGTTTAATTTAAGCCGAACCACTATAAATTCGGTGTTCTTTTTTATTTTCCATGAACTCCTCTACTTTACTTACCACGATATATTTTTTGCGCTTAGAAATAATTGTTAAAGTCTGAATCTTTTTGCAAAGTCTAAAGTCAACCAGACTCAGGTTAAAAAATAAAGTTTTTCATTGCATTTACAAAAATATGTTTTTTCACTTATTCACCTCCCTCTAGGTGTTCATACTAGCACTGCCAAATTTAAGGGGTGAGAGAGACGGGAGAGGGGGGAGAGCTCAATGGTGGGAATGGGACTAGGGGTGCGTTTGGATGGGCATTTAGAAAGCCCCTTTAAGCCCCTTCACCCCAAATTGGGGTGTTTGACAATCATTCTTCAAGGGGCTTTCAAGTGAAAGTCGACCATTGGGAATACTCAAACCTCAAGACAGGTGGAGACTTTGCTTTGAGCTTTTAGTATTTTAGAATGTTGAGGGCCCATTTAATGAAAATTAGTAAGTTGTCTATTTTACCCTCAAAACTTTATCGAAAAACCAATTTTACCCATTTGTAAAACTAAAACCCTTGACGGCTTTCTCTTTGCACCATTCCCCATCGCTCTGCACCCTTCCCATCGCTCTCTCCCTCGTGACAATTGCGAGCTCGACTGCACTCTTTGCTGCTTGACTACACTCTTCCCCACCCTTCCCCATCGCTCTCTCCCTCGTGATGATTGCGAGCTCGATTGCGCCCTTCCCTATCGCTCTCTCCCTTGTGAAGATTGCGAGCTCGATTGTGCTCTTCGTTGCTTAACTACGCTTTTCGCTGCTCGACTACACTCTTGGATTGGAATCTTTTGTGGCTTTGGTGAGCTCTTTTTCGCTCTTCTCCTTGTGTGGCAGGCTTTACTCTTTCTCTTCCTTGCTCTTCTTTTTTGGGTGTTGGGTCACATTGGCTCTTGAACGGCGGGTTTCGTGGGAAGGAGTTGAGGAGTCTCCTTGAGAGCTCGCTCAGCGTTTGAACTCTCTTCTCTCCACTACAGTTACCCGTTTGATGTTTGAATGTTTCTTTGTTAGTTGATCTATTTCTCTGCACTAATCAAGAATCCTTTCACTTTCTCATGTTTTTTTGTTTTGGATTTCTCAACCCCTTTGGTCTTGTGATGTGTGAGGACAATGTGGGCTGATCAATTTCTCTGCACTAATCAAGAAAGCTTTTGTTTTCTCCTACTTTTCTGTTTTGGCTTCCCAAACCCCTTCGGTCTTGTGATATGAGGACAATAAAGTGGGCTTCTTTTTGCTTAATCATCCAAGTATTCGTTTTTCTTTGTGGTATGCAATTTGATTAAGTGATGGCGTACAAGGAATTTATGCATCCCTTGTTAAATTCCTTACTTGTCAAATCGAGCAGCGCTGGTTTCCTCAATTTATGTCCATTTATTAATTGCTTGTGAAAAGAATTGCTCCGTTTCATGGCTTTCGAGATGGGTTTTGTCGGGAAGGGCCTGTGGTCTATCAAGTTTGTAGCTTTTGCTTGTTCTTTGTTGCTGAATAGGAATGTGAAGTGCAAGAGTTGTTATTGGTGTGATATTCGGTAGTTTTGGATTTCACGATTGGTCTTTCTAGGTGATGACTTGATGAGACGAGGAGGGTGTTGAGAGTGATGGGGTAAAGGGTCTTGATTGGGATGCTATGAAATGAGTTCATGGCTAAGTCCACCTCAAGGCAACTGTCATGATATATATTCCTTTTATCAACAACTGCTAATTTTTATCCACATGCTTGTGCATGGTGGCTTTGGTGGAAATAAGAATTTCAGGGATTTATTTGTCCCACAATTATTCTGCGTGATGGTTGTTGTGATGCTTGTTGAAATAAGATAAAGCAGGTTGATGCTTGTCCAAATGTTGATGCTTTATCAAGCTTTGGTGAAGAGGGAATTTCCCCTTGTCTTGAGTTATGATTAGTTGAGTTCTCTTCAAGTTCTCAAACAAATTAGGCTTAGTTCTTAGGACTCACAAGCACTATGTTAGTTTTGAAAAGACTCTTTATTGATTTATGATGTGTATTTGAGCTGTCAATTGATGATGGTCTTTATCTTCATCTTTTGGCATATGCAAAGTTTATCTAGGATGCACACAATTTGTTCACTTTGTGCTAAGGGAGGACCGTATGATTCATTGTGCTGGGAATCTCTGTGTGTTCTTGTTAGTTGCTATCATGATGAGAAAGGGTGACTCAGGCGAAAGGTTGAGTTAAGATGATATATTTTCTCGTCCTTCTCCAGATTAAATGGAGCGACAGCATTCGGGTACATGATTTGGTAGGCTTTTGGTGTCTTCTGACAAGTGTCATGCATAAAAGGTTTAGGCTGTATCTATGTGGTCCATGTGAAGGTACCTCAAGCCATCCAACCTTCTTTTATGATCAAGCTACTTATTGTTCACATTAAACTCAGTGTTGGAAACGTAGGAAGTTGTGGCAATGTCTCGTCCATAAGTGCATGGAGAGTACATCTATGGGCGGGAGAGGGAGAGGGAGAGGGAGAGGGAGAGAGTTTATAACAGTAATCGGTCTTGTTGAGGATTGTTTAGTTCATGAACTTGATTAGCTTTGAGTGGAAAATGCTTTCTTGTTGATGTCCCATTTCAAGGAACCCACAAAATGAAAAGATGCTCTTAATAGGATGTCAAATTTTGAGTTAGTAGATGCCTTATGTTATGCTTATGACCATGTGGATTGCATATGTTGTTTATTGTCTTTAAACTCAAATTGCATTTTTTTTATGTTGCATTTATTAGTAGATGGCAAGTTCATAGAAGGAAAATGCATTTTGGAGTCTTGAAGATGTTGAAACATTTTGTAAGTTGTGCGTTGAACAAATTGACAATGGCAATCATCCTGCAAACAATAAAAGACATGGATGGACGGTTATAATTAAGAAGTTTGAGGACCTAAGGGGCAAAAAATATGATAAATGTCAAATGAAGAGTAAGTGGGATAATCTTAAAGAATATTGAAAAAGATGGAGGACATTGATCCTAAAGGAAAATGGATTAGAATGGGATCAAAAAAGAATACCATTGATGCAAGTGATGAATGGTGGAAGACGAAAATTTAGGTTTTTCTCTTCTTTTATTAATTTTTTAAGTTTATCTTTTTTTCTATAAAACTCATGAAAATGTTTATTATAACAGGAAAATCCTAAGGTTAGAGCTTTTAGAACGAAAGACATACATCTGAATCTTCAATTTTTGTTTGATAAAATGTTTGGAGATATTGTTGCCCTGGAAGCATCACATGAAATCCTGCATAAGGCTTATATATTGATGAGGATGTTGTAGCCACACAATTTGACATCGGTGGTTCGATAGGATTTACTGATGATAATATAGAGGGCGATATGGGTGGAAAGACTAGTGAACAACATCAAAGTAATAAAAGAACGTCACATAGTTCGGTGAGGCAATCTCAAGGAAAGAAACAAAAGAAATTGAGTATGACTGATAAGCTAGCAATGCAAATGGAGAGAATTTGTTCAGTTATTCAAAGTAGAAGCTATGCCAAAGAATTTAATTCTTACAAGGAACTTATAGAGACATTGAAAGCTATACCCGAGATTAAGCAAGACCAAGAGTTATATTTTTTTGCACTAGATTATTTTTCGGAAAAAAAAGATAATAGGCAAATCTTTATGAACTTGGATGGTGATCAAGAAAAAGTCACATGACTCAAGCATAAGTTCACACAACGTAGGGCTCACTAGGATATTTGCTATTTATATTTTTCATGTGCAACATTATTGTATTGTGATACATATTTGTACTACTTATTTGTATTAGTTGGCGGGACATATTTATGTTATATTATTAGACTTGTTTCTTATTTGTGTTTTTTTTATTGAGTGGAGTTTGCATACATACATATTTACATACGCACGCACGCGCGCACGCGCGCACACACACATATGATAAGTGTTTTTTTGTTGATGAATGATCTAAATAATTTGTTATATCTCTTATTCTAATTTTATTTGTTACTTTAATCAGTTATGGATGATTCTCTTGAAAGGGAAAACCATGAAAAAGAGGAAGAAGAATATTGGCAACTTTGTTCAGCTGCACATACCTACAGTGTTTATTAGGCAATATATAGTAAAAAAATACCATGCATGACCTCATCATATACAGAAAATGCATGGTTAAGAGAGTTGATGGACATGGATGATAATCTTGAAAGGTTTTATCAAATGTTTAGAATTGATAGAATTGTGTTTAAGAATTTAATGAATGATTTAGTGACACGATGTGGTTTGCAAGGATATAGAAATATTGATGTTACATAAATGCTAGGATTGTTTCTTCATATTTTAGGACATAATATAAGTAATAGATTAGCACAAGAGCACTTTTAGCATTCTGAGAAAACCATATGCATGCTATTTAGCTTACTTTTGGATAAAGTATGTGAAATAGAGCAGATTTGATCCAACCATCCGATCAACAATTCAAGGAAGTTTCAAAGAAGACCAATAATAATACAAGATCTTTTCCACATTTTAAGGTAAGTTACGATTATACAAGATAAAATATGAATTAAATATAAATCAAATAATATTCTTGTTCTAGTTTTAGGATTGCATTGGAGTTATAGATGATATTCATATTCCAATGGTGGTACCTATGAGTGAGCAGTTTCGTTTTATTGGTCGAAAAGGAACATCGATGCAAAATGTGATGGCCGTGTGTAATTTTAACATGGAATTTACTTATGTGTGGGCCGATTGGGAGGGAACAGCTCATAATACTCGTATCTTTTATGAAGCCATTAGGAGACATGATTTATAATTTCCTCATCCTTCAAAAGGTTCATTAATTAATGGTTTTTACGCATGAATATGTGTGTGTGTGTGTGTGTGTGTTTTACGCATGAATATGTGTGTGCGTTATATGCTGATTAAATTTTACAACTTTTTCGTGTAAGTAAAATATTATTTGGTTGATGCTGGATATCCAAATCCCACAAGTTATTTGGGGCAATATAAAAAAGTTAGATATCATTTACTTGAGTTTCAACAAGATCCTCAATCGATGGGTTATAAAGAAGTGTTCAACCGTGGTCACTTCTCACTACGATCAGAAATTGAGCGAGCTTTTGGCATATCGAAGAAGAAGTGGAGGATTTTAAAAAGTATGCCAAGTTATTTTTTTTTTTTTTTTTTTGGTAAATAAGAGTATGCTAAGTTATCCATATATAAAGCAAATGAAAATTATGATAGCAACGATGACTTTGTACAATTATATACGAAGAAATGCCCTGAATGATGCACATTTTGCTAGAGTGGATTTTGATCCCAATTTATATACAACGGATTCTGATGATGTAAATTGGGAGGGTAGTGCTTCAAATAATGATGTAGTATTTGATATGACACGTTTACGTGATCAAATAACTATGAATTTAGGAAGTAATTAATGATATTTGTAATTTTTAAAGAAAATAGTTTTTTTTCCTCAAAACATATGTTATCATGCTTTTATTATAATGAAAGTATTTTTCTTGTAATTGAGAAAGAAAGCACGTAAATTTTTCTATTTGATGTTTTTTAGCAAAAAAAAGGAATTTTAATTTTGATAAAATTGTTTACACGACATCTTTAACATTATTGTCAAATATAAATTAAAACAAGTCGCAAACATTATTTTTTTAATTTTAAACAAATAAAAATTAAAATATTTAGATTAATCACCAAATGGGTTTTGCAAATGTGCTTTTTACCAAACAATATTTCTCTCAAAATTGCTTTTCAAAACAGAATTTACCAAACAATCTTTGCATTTCCTCTAAAGCTCTTTAGGCTAAACTGCTTTGCATTTTCCCAGTGAGTTTTCCAAATACCGAATCAAACGCATCATAGACAATCCCCAATGATAAGTAGCACAAAAGAAAAATAAAAAGATAGAAGGGATGTGCGGTTTAACAAGAAAATAGAATGAGATTTCACTTTCCTAGGAAAACCGGACAAGCAAGTTATGGGAACATGTGGGGTCAGACTGCACCGTCGGTTTCACATTCCCAACAAATATATGACCACCGGGCGTACATGGCGAAGATGGACGACACCGTGCATAATCAGGCTGAGAGAGAGAGTGAGAGAATGGTGAACACTGTCAAGATTTACAAGCCCTTGTTGCGAGCGACCATGAAGCTCGCTGGCGTGAGACCTCAAAAGATGGAGGTCGAACCGGGGACTGTCATGAACATCTGGGCTCCGAGCCGATCCAAGGAGAATGCAAACAACGGTAAAAAACCTGCCGTCGTCTTCCTCCACGGCTTCGTTGGCGATGGCATCCTGACGTGGCAGTTCCAAGTCCTCGCCCTTGCGAGGGACTATGCAGTCTACGTGCCGGACCTCCTCTTCTTCGGTGGTTCCTCCACTGGCGACGGCCGCCGGACTGTGGGATTCCAGGCGGAGTGCCTCGCAAGGGGGCTGGCAAAGCTGGGAGTGCAGCAGTGCACAGTGGTCGGGTTCAGCTACGGCGCGATGGTGGCGTTCAGGTTGGCCGAGTTGCAGCCTGAGCTGGTCGAGTCGGTGGTGGCGACGTCCTCTGGCCCGGTGGTGACAGAGTCGCTGAGCCGAGAGCGCTTAGAGAGGTTGGGGTTTCCGACATGGTCGGAAGTTCTGTTGCCTGATTCGGCGAGTGCACTGAAGAAGTTGCTTGAAATTGGCAGCTTCCACTTCCCTAGACTCCCCAAATGTGTTTTCAAGCACGCTTTAGAGGTACGTCCCAAAGCGAACTTTTCTAAGATCATGCACGAAAACCTTTGCTCTATCTAGAGGTTCTTAGTCCGTTATCTAAATAATCGGTCGATTCTCCAATAGCTGCTTTTAAATTTTCATAATGTTAATGATGTGAATGAAATGCATTTGTCAATTATGTGTAATCGAAACTACCAAATCAAAATAAAATTATCAATTCACTGATGAGTTGTCGATTTATAATGTATCTCATCGGAATTTATCGTTTTTACTTTTCAAATTATATCTTTTATCCATATCTAGCATGAGTATCCTATTTTGATTGTTTTAGAACAATTTAACGTAATTTTGTTCTTTACAATCCGATGACATATAAATATATGTTATTTTCGAAAAAATGCTCTTAACAAAACGAGGAAAGTTGCAGGCGTGGCTTTCTTGGAAATTTCGATAGCCTTTGTCTCTGTTTTTCCCTTTTAGACTTTCACAAGCTATATAGGACGAGCCAAGGTGGTTGAGAATTTCAATAGTTATGTGTTTTCATTTCTAACTCCGAAAATGCATTCTCTTAAATTATGTAGGACCAAGCACTAGAGTTGATGGATGGTAGTTGACAATATCAATTGATTACACAAATTTTTGCTTTTCTTGTCAGATATCCATGGCAGTCTTGATTTTAATGTGCCTTTCGAAGCAACCTTTGCACTTGTAGCCTTACGTTGCTAGCATGTCAAAATGTGTGCGGCTTCACTTAATATATTGGAAAAAATATCATAATAAAGTGGATTTTAACATAACATGTTGCGCTAATCATTTATCATGGCAATGCGATATAGTTTAGTCGATTTATGTTTAAATTTGAATCACCTAGATATCTATTATTGATCATTTAATCAAATTGACTTTTTGATTTCGATTTTATAGCATAATTTTAATGTTATCTCTTTTTTATTTCTCTCCCACCAAAAGCATTTTCAACTATAGTTGACCCTAGGTATAAGATTGGTGAAATGTTTCATTGTTTTTAATTTGTGTAATATTTTTTTTTTGGATAGTTTAATGCAATTTTAGCGTAAGTATATAATATTTCTAATTTTGGTGCTAATGACTAATTGCTTGGTTATGCTTTTATTATATTGAGTAAATGATTACGTTTCTTAACTTTTCCAATAAGATGCTATTTTAAGTAAATGATTGCGGAACCTGTAATTTGTGCGGCAAATTCCTCTAAATTAGGTGACTCTAATCGATTCTTTTCATCATCATACCCTTAATCATTTTGAATTTGTTGATGAATTAATCAATTTTAATTTACGAACATAACTAGAAAATTAAAATTCTGAAATTTCGGCTTTATATGTTTTGACCAATGTAAAATTTAGAGTAATAAAGAAGAAAATCGATAAGAAGTGAGAAAATTGGAGGAGAGAGAGTAACCATGTGTCGTCACCCTCTACGTCTACCCTAGCCTTAGTCGTTGGCACCTATCCTGTCCTGTAGTCACCTCCATCATCACAAATGTTCCTTCTTTCCACATATTCGAATTTAGTCGATCAATTATTGTTATAATAATATTTGTTACTATTTCTTTTTGCTCAAGAGCTTATCAAAGTTATGAAGAAATACTCGTGATTATTCAAATAATTGTTTGTTTTCTCTATAATATTAAATTTTTTAAATTCCTATGGGGACCGCATTACAACTAAGTGTGTTCATGACAAAAGGATTTGATTGCATGAACCATTGTAATTAGAGTATTCATCAGTGTTAAAAGTTTCAAAAATTTATATAAGAAGTACAAAAATTAGAGGATCGATAATAGTATTAAGGGAAAATTCTAAATAAAGGCATAAAGTGCTTTCATTTTTTAAATAAGAGTTTGAAGTGTCCTCATTTTTTCAAATGAATTTGAAATGAATCTTATTTCAAAAAAAATGGCCTAAGTCACCGGTTGACAAGGGCATTTTTTTCCTTTACATTTTTTATTTTTTCCCTTTTTTTCTTTTTCGTATTAGATAATAAATAAATTTAAAAAAAAAAAGAAGGGAAGAAAATCAGGTTAGCCCTCGTTGCTGCCGCCCCACCATTGCCGAGAAGGGCTGGCAATGGTAGGGGATGGTCGGCCAAGGGTCGACGAGGGTCGCCACTAGCAGGGGTCGGTTGCGAGTGGCGGCCCTTGACCAGTTCTAGGCTAGGGCCAGTGACCCTCGCCAGATTTGGGTGAGAGCTGTGACCCCTGCCCAAATCTGGGTGAGGGCCTACAAACCCTTGCCTACAATTGGCAAGGGTCATTGGCCACTAGCTAGGGCTTGGCGACATTTGGCAACTCTTGATTGGCCATTCCCCACCATCATCGGCCCATTTTTTTAATATAATTTAAATGATATTTAAAATAAAAAATTATATTGGAAAAAAATGCCCTTAGCTAGTCAGTGAGTCAGGTCCTTAGTTGAAACTTTTATGGCTACTTCAGGCCTCTATTTTAAATAATATCCATTTCAGGTCTTTATTTTGAGAAAATAAGAGCACTTTAAACCTTTATTTGGAAATTTCTCTAGTATTAGTTTAGAAACTTTGCAATTGATAAATTCTCAAAGGAAATTTTTTATATAGGTCCTTGGGGGCTACTATCGGATCATAGTTTGAAAAATGCTATTCACAAAAACACACGGACATGTAGGACTTGGATTGGACTACGATATTTTTCTTAAGGTGAATTTATTTGAATTTTTCAACACGTACCATTACCATTTTGGAATATTATGGTACGGATGCCTCTCAAATAAATTTTTGACTGACAATTTTCTTTTACGAATGAAGTTGATTCTACTTATTTTAAATATGTGGTCCTTAGTCTTAACTATGGGAAGGTACATTACTCATCAATTCATCACTTGTTTCATTCATTCATCTCAAACAATATATTCGGTGAGTTAAATTTTGAGAAACTTTAGATTTAATAAGTGTGGGCCCCACGAGAATTTTATCAAATCTAATGATCCAGATACATTTTACTATATATAGGACTTGGAGAATCTCTCAATTACAAAGTGAGGACTTGACTTTGCTTCAAATTGATGAAGACATTTATTATTCAAAACATCGGTAGAAGGAAGAATTTTCACGAGTCTTAACATGTTGATGTCATATTGGACTAAGTGCTTTTCATATGTGCACATTGTATTGATCCATTATGTGATACGAGTTTTTCTACTAATTTTATTTTTAGTAGAATGTTAAAGTATCCCATATCATGTATCTACAAGGTTTATATATTCTCTATATATATGTGATCTATTTTCACTTATTAGTTTAGGCTTTTGAGTGGATAACTTTAACAATGTATTAGAATAAGGTGTTGCCCCAATTTATTTTTCACATGCGGGCCCTCATTTGTCAAATTTCATGTGTTATTCGTAATCCCACTTGCACATAAGAGTTGGACATGCTTATACAGAATGCTAAAAAATTTCATGGGATAGACTAACAATGAAGATGGCAAGTAGTTACCAACTCTCTAATTTACATCCATCACAAACGTACTATCAATACAAGATCTATGATTCAATAACTTGTGGTCTATGTCACTCGCCTGTGTCTATCGAGCTACCACATCATTCATTGTCGTCCTACTAGCCAGCACGGATGCTGCTACCTTCTATTGTCTACGTTCCATTTAGCTGAAGTTGTTAGAAATGCACAGCAAAAAGTCAATACTTTTATCTAGAGATTGTCAAGATAGAGACTAAGTCCAAGCTTGTCAATATATTTAGTTGAATCTATTTTCACTTAAAAATTTAAATTAATGAGTTTTGAGCCAATTAAGATATATTAATTATTTCACACCATATTTATTTTTCAACATGAGACTTTTCAAATATAACTTATGTATGCACGACAGAAGTAGAGGGCTTGGTTCATGACCTCAGAGGTTAGAGACGCCACATCGTTTGTTGTGATCATTTTGGGAGAGAGAGAGATCCTTTGCACATGGACACGGTAGCATCTTGCCAACATGATAGGCCCCACGGGCGAGGCCAAAGATGAGTCGTTGTTGACTAGTCGAAATAGAATTGAATAAGATATGATATTAAATCTGAATATTCTACTAGATGTTATTCATTGTTTTGTGGACTATAGTAATATAGTCAAATATGTTCATATTCTATCATGTTCATTGTTTGGTATAAACGATATATCAATATTATTAAATATGAAAATGCACAATCTGATATGTTAAGAATCTCTTATAATTCACTAGTTAATTTTAATTTTAGCAACTAAATAACTAATTACCTCAACAATCATAGTGCGGGAATATATATAAAAGGTTATACAATTTGTGTACCTAATATTTCCCAATAAGCAAAACTAATTACGTCGACAGTGATGATCGTAGAATATGTGGAAATTTGGTTACACAATCCGTGCATCTAATATCACCCAATAAAAATAAAAATAAAAACCCTAATCCTCTATGTGTGAGTGCGTGCGTGTGTGTGCGGATGCACATGGACGCGTGCATCACGTGCTGTTGTTGATAACATTCGCATAAGGGAAGCCAGTGTTTTAGCCACGACGATTAGTAGAACCTATGATTAGTTACATCTTCTTTGAAAATAGTAAATGCTACATGAGTTTTTACCTTTGGAAACAGATATGCGTCTCCACATCGATTATTATTGTGTCTTTATCTACAACATACCATTTTCTTTACAAAAATACTCTTCATAAAATCCTGAATTCTCACACCCATCCAAAATAATTAAAACCAATTAAAAGTCAAACCCCTCAAAGTTTAAGCATGATGTTAAAATGAGTAGGGGCAATTTGATCTTCTTAATATGAGATTTTGCTTAGAGGTTTGTCAATGATACTTGCAAAAATAGAGGTACGTAGGTAATTACAAAGTGAAAATTGAGATATGTATTTGATATTTTCTTTCAAGAATTCTTTCAAGAATAATTTTTTTTTCCTCCCAAAATAAGTGATTTGCATTTACCCGCATAAGATATGTAAAACATATAACAGAAAGAAAAATTCTCAGCCCCCGCAACCCCCAAAAAATTAAATGCAGGATCTTCAACTGTTTTGTGTAGCTCTTTTAGAAAAATCATATATACTTATATCTAAATATTTTTATGGATAATGATAATATTTTTCGTTCGTTTGTTCATTTTTATAAGCGGTGCAAGTAATTATTTTAAATAAATAAATATTTTTCAAATCATCAATTTGCTACGAAATAAATGGAGCTAAAATTCTAACAAACAATTGTGTAGGTTTTGATCATATGCTTTTATCTGTTAAATTTTATTCCTCATCCTTGACACATTGACCGTCGAGAGGGAGAGAGAGAAAGAGATGCTGCATCAAGCTTATTGCTGGAATGGGGGTGACGCTGATTGTAACGTCGCTGGATGTCTCTAGTAGTCGTGGTGGTCGGAAAGTGCCACGGCCAGCATTGATGGTGTGGTTTGGGCAGAACAAAACGAAGTAGATCTTTTCTCCTTTGTTTTTGGGAGACATTTAGATGTCATCTCCTCCGTGGTGAATGATCATCATCAAGATATTTGTGCATTGATGGTGCGCTAGGGCGTTTAGAAGCAGAAGAGAGAGAGAGAGAGAGAGAGAGATTTTTCTAGTGATATTTATGAACATGTGTAAAAATCATAATCGACTCTCCTTGTAAAGATAAGATGTTTACCTCATTTATCCCTTTCTTGTTGTTGGATGGTAGGTCTTATTTGATTGCAGAAAAGAGAGAGCCGAATTGCTGGAGGCTTCGGTCATTCCAGACAAGGATTTCGCTTTCCCGCAGTACTCTCAGGTTTAATGAATCTTCTCCTTCGGTGGTTGTTTATTTTTTAACCCTACATAGAATCCTTTGTTACAAATATATATATATATATATATATATAGATATAGTTTTTCAATAAAAAAACTGATTATAAGTTGAAAAATTCTGATTTATACTCATTTTATGGGTGAAGTACCGAGCCAAACCGGCACTTAATTGAGAAAATTTTTCTTGGTGGCTGCAATATGAGATAAGATCCATTATTTCTTTCTTTCTTTGTTGATTTTCTCTAACATTAAGATCCTAGGCATAATACTTGGATTGTGTAAATCTGCATGTCACTCTAGTATCAGTTTTGTTCTGACAATGCAAGACGTGTTTTTTTTTTTTTTTTTTTTTTTTGGAAAGAAACTAATTGCTCATTAAGTAGGGAAATTAGTACAACCCGCAAGAAGGGCTTCATTACAAATCAGAGCTAACATCGGAGGAACAGGTAAAGAAGCCCAAGTTGGGGGAAGGAAACCTCGCCCGTGGGCTTTCGCAGCCCAGTCGGCTAGGGCATTTGCTGATCTTCTGTAGTGAGTCACCGTCAGATTGGAAAAAGAGGGCAAAACGTCTGCACATTCGGCGAGAAGAGCACGGCAGTCCCACGGCGGGAGACGCTCACGATGCATCACTTCAACCAAAATCAGGCAGTCGGTTTCAATGATCAGGTGAGAATGATGCTTCCCTTGTTGAAGAATGTCTTTCAGTGTATATAATAGAGCGTGAATCTCTGTTTCAAGGGCGGAGGATGCTTGAACGCTTTTAGTGAAACCACCGAGCAAGCTGCCTGTGTGATCCCGATGGATACTGGAAATCGCACCCAAGTTTTCTACAAGACGTGTTTGTAACCTGCTCAAGTATACAAAAGGGAAAAATAGAGCACAACCGCTTGTATCAAGAAAAGTATACACAAACGATCTCATTCACCTTTTTGGAGGACCATAACCAGCTAATCTTCTCGATTGATAGTGTATAAAGGTGCTCGTGTAAAACTTTTCACAGTTGTGATGTATGCTACAATTTCTCTGCCAATAGCTAGTCCTTAGAACACTTATCCTTGCAACCTATAAAATTACTTTCCGTGGTTCTTGCCAAATCCAAGGGTAGATTATACATATTAAGTTTATAACATGTCTATGCAAGATATGCATAATTGACTTGATCTCAACCCTTTCATCTTGTCAGAGATGTGTGGCTTTTACATCTGACAACTTAGATAATTCATGAAAATTACCATAAAAGTTCCAAACTTATTGCACTTATGTCAATTTAATTTTAGACATTTTCACGTTTTACCAATTGAGTTCATCTAATCAATTTTTACAAAAAATTGCTGGCTTGGATGCTGGCCGTGCTATATGGTGTGATCGGCGCTGATATGGATACTTTTTTTTTAATTTTTAATATTTTTCAAATTTCATTAATTGTTTTCCTTTTACTTCTTCTCCTTCTCCTTTTTTTCTCTCTCTCTCTCTCTCTCTCTCTCTCTCTCTACTATGGTTGGGGAGGGTCATTAGAGCTCGTTGGCCACTAGGCGAGGGTCATGAAGCCCTTGCTGATTGCATGTGAGGGCCATGGAGCCTTTGCTAGCCATAGGCGAAGGTGGCCTTGTCCTTGGCCGGCGAGGCTAGCCTTGCCTATCATGTTATGGCTAAATTGGTATTAATGTAATATATTTACGATTTTTTTGATAATTATCCTAAGATAATTCTATATATTTAGTCTAGGCTGGAATCTCATATGTAATTACATGTGCATGCCTTTAAATACATATGTATCATTGAAATTGATATTTTTCATGTTCAATTTAGTATGCCCTATTGGAAATGCAAGGTATATTTACGTCGATATAAAGTTGCTATATTTCTTAGTGAGACTCGGACCCTTGGAGTACCAAAACTTAGCACATGGGAGCATTTAAGTGTCAAAATCGGAGCAAAATGAATTAGTTAAGTGCCAACAATGAGAAAATCCGACCAAAATAGTAACGTGACGTTTTTTCAGCGAGATAAGTGCAAAACGAAGTTGTTTTGCCTCGGATTTGAATTTTAATATAAATCAAATTAAATTAAATATACAAATAAATTATTTTTTTTTTAAAGGAAGAAGGTGAACATTGCAGAAGCGAGGCCTTAGCCCTCATTGCTGCCTCCCCACCGTCGTTGGGAAGGGTTCGGGGCGGTGGGGAAGGGTCAGCTCGGGTCACCGAGCCCTGGCTAAGGGCTAGCAACCCTGGCTAACCATCAGTGACGGCTTGCAAGCTATGTAGCATTGACACGGACACGCGAAACGTAGCACGACACGACACAACACGTCGACACATCATTCTTAAAAAAATAGAGAATTCCGACACATTTCGATACGTTATATATTAAATGAATATTTTATTTTTAATTAATTTGATTCAAATTCATAATTAAATAAAAAAAAGCAAACAATGAACTTACACTTATAATAGTAATAGATCTATTCATAGGAAATTCGAAAAACATATTAATAGTTAATGCTTATTTATTTTTGGGGACATATTTCTAACTCTAACAAAAATTATTAATGAAACTAATGACTAAAAAAAAATTAGAATTAACTTGTTTAAATAAATTTATAATCTTTTGCAATGACCAAAATTTATTATTATTCAACATTCAACTCTTTTTATTTTCCGAAATCACTTTAAAGCTTTTTTTCCTATTTATTTTCGGATTAAAATAACCCCGTGGTCCACCCCAACTCTCACCCCCACATTTATTTCACTCTCTTTCCATCGTTTCTTCCCCCACTTTGTTTCTCTTATTTATTTTTCTGATAAAAAATAAAAGCCCCTAGGTCCACGCCAACCCCCACCCATCCCCTCTTTCCCGCCCCTCAACAAACTTATTTAACTCCTCTTCCTCCATCTCCCCCCACGTTTCCGTCTATGTCACTTCTTTTTTGAAAATTGAACACTCATATTCTCCTCTCTCCAGAAAGAAGAAATTACGGCAATGTCCCATTAAAATCTTATTTTTAATTTTTTGAGTTTTGCCCCCTCAAAAACCCTAGCCCTAGCCTTCTCCTCCTCCTCACACGACCCTCCTCCTCTTAGTCTCTTTCCTCTCTTGGTCGTCTCATCATTATCGCTCGGCACCTTGCCGCCGACCCTCTATTGCAGTTGTGGTCTTCTCTCTAGTTCGCTTTGATCTTTGCTCTTCCTCTAGCCCTTTCTCACCATCGTGGCCTCGCCGTTGCTCCCGTGCCGTTGCCTCCGCTCCCTTGCCATTGTTTTCTTCAATGATTCTCTCTCTTGGACACGCGTGTTGGAATGTGTTGAGAAGAGTTGACCATGTGTTAGAAAATTTGACACGTGTTGATCGCGTGTCCAACACGTTGACACGATACGGAGGCTTTGGCAACTTGTTCATGCTTCATAGCATGCAAGCCCTCGCCTAGATCTGGGGCTAGGGTCATGGCCCTCCCCTAGATTCGCCAAGAGTCATTGGCCCTTATGCAATCAAACCAAGGGCCGTCGCTGGCTAAGGGGTAGGCCTTTACCATAAGCCAACCAGGGCTGCCGACCCTTGGGCAAGGCGCACTGATCTTTCCCCCATCCTTGCTGGCCCTTCCTAGTGATCGTGGAAGGCGGTGGCAAGGGTTGATCCCCCGCCTTCTGTAATCTTTATATTCTTTTTTTTTTTTTAATGATTTAATTTTAAATTAAATTAAATTAAATTTATATTCAAATTCAAAAAAAAAAAAGAGCCAAAATGATGTCGTTTTGACTCTTCATTGCTGACTTATCTCTTCGACAAGTTGTACAGTGAATTATCTTATTAAAAAATTGCCACGTAGGATTTATGGCCAAGATCGCTGGATTTGGCACTCGGGTATCCCATTTTTTTTTTTTAAGTGACATTTAAGTGTAACTTTTGTAACTTTTGACATTTGAATGTTCTTTTGACACTTAAGTGTTCTCTTGTGTCAAGTTTTTGGCACTTGCACAGTTCTTTTGCCATTTCTTAACTAATGTTCGAACACTATCTAGCTGATAAATGCTCATTCAAGTTCTCTCACATCACTTATTGTACTAACGGTCTTCGTTTACTTGGTAATGTATTTTATTTTATTTGGTCAAACCTAATAATCTCTTCTTTTTATTTTTCTTTTTTGGTCAAAAATAAATTTTCATTCATTACAAAGTTGATGCATGAAAGGGAATCTCAAAAGTCACAATAACAAAACAAACCTATAGATCTCCAAGATAAACAAAAAACCAAAATCAAGGTGTTTCAACTGAGCATGATTGGAAAAGATCACCACAAGCTTATCCTTCAAGAGCATATCTATAATGGCAGAGATCATCACAAGCTTGTCCTTCAAGAATAGATCTATAACTAGATTCAAGCGAAAGGATTAGTGGCCAAAACTTATGTGATGCAAAAACTTACATATTCTAGTAAGAACCTGTACAGAGTTTGGGACAAAAATGGAAAAAGCAAAAGAAAATAAGGGTTAGAACCTAAGTAAATGACTACACGCAGAATTGTAACATGCACTCGGTGCATGTGAAGCGCATGTGAACCCACTTAATGCTGTGCCAGCCATTAGATCCTGTGGCGCCGCATGGAATCAACACGTAGAACATTGTTTGGTTGTAATAGTGTCTATTATATTACATGTTGAATGCCCATTACAGTTTTTGTATGCAGCAATATTTGTTATAGCATAATTCGTAGTACAGCCAAAACTACATTAAATATCCACGTATTTCTCTTGCACTCACTCTATCTATGTTAGATTATTATTCCAAATTATGAATAAATTTGTTGAATTATTTATATATAGTAATAACATTAATTATATTTTTTTGACATAACCATATGTTATGTCGTTAATAAATAAAATACTAGATATAATCAGTAAACAGTGGATGTTATAATAATTATGTTATCTATGACACAAACATTGGTTTATATTAAAATTTATAACAATAACTAGCATCATATTAGTTGCCTCCTATCAGGTGCAGTTATCTAAATTTCTATAATCAAATAGTTTATTATCATAATATAATGAATAATCATTACTGATTATATTAATCAATGCTCAAAATATTATAATTGTTATTTCAATCACATTTTTAACTATGTAATACATAATATTCTTTTAATTGGACATATTAAACAATTAATTTGGAGTCATAATAAATGAAAAAAAAATATTTACCCCTTATTTTATATGTGATTCATACAACAAATAGTATAATAGATACTATATTACTTAAATCAAACAATGTACTAATTAATGCAATAGCCCCATTGCTAGATATGGTTGATACGAAATGGACTCAGATTATTCGGGTGTACGCACGCAAGACTTTCTCGAAGTACCTTCCTTCTAGTCATATTTGTAGAATGTTGTGGAAATTGGCTGATGATTGATGGGATCTTTTCGCAGAAGGTGCATCTGGTTTGGGGCGAGAATGACAGGATCTTCCCTGCTGAAGTAGCCAAATCACTGAAAGAGTATGTTTACAGATTTCCATTTAATAGTTCGTCAATCAATTTATATTTATTTATTTATTAATACTAAAGTTTTAATGCCGAAACCATATTGTTATATCAGCATGTCTTTGCTGCTTCCTTTTGCTTGATTATCTTCCATCGTGAAGAATAGAAGCCATGTCTTGGCATAAACTTTAACCGAAAATTTTGTTTTGTCCAATTCTAGTTTGCAATTAAGACAACTCGTTAGATTGCATATGTTTGCATCAGAATTTTAAGAAATGAATTTTGATATATAAAATCAATTTACGACAATCACAATGTAAATTTTCTTTTGCACGGTTTGCAGACCTAATAAAGCTATTATATGTTCTATGCGAAATTGCATGAAGCTATTTGGGAAGTATTGATACACTTGTAACGATTTATTTATCTTATTGGTACTTGGTTCCCTGATAATTTCCTGTTAAATAGGTCTCTCTCTCTCTCTCTCTCTCTCTCTCTCTCTCTCTCTCTCTCTCTCTCTTTCCGACCTGATATCTATTATTGTAAATAAACATACTTAAAAGATGTTGTTTGCTCCACTGGGTTTCCATTCAATTATTTTCAGCAGAAATTTGATTCGTTCGGTTATGTTCTTTTGGACAGAAATTTGGGAGATAATGCAACACTGGTATGCATTGAGAAAGCAGGCCATATTGTTGCTTTGGAGAGACCTTTCGTCTACAATAAATGTTTGAAGAAAATTCTGGCCTCTATTTACAAAGCTGGACACACAAAATAGTTGGGTCGCAAAAATTTCTCTGATGACTACTATGACAATTAGCAGAATAATTTGTTAAAGAGATTACAAATATTGTCAATTTGTATGGTTTGCACCTTGATGAATTTGTTTTAAGTTAGACACATGCACTTGATTATCACAATTAATAACAATTCTATTTGGTTGCAATCTTGCTAAGCAAACCTCTCACATCGCTTCCTTGATTGCTTCTGTTGCTGCAATATACTCTAACCTTAGTGTTCAACGTCGGAATTATGTTATGAATTTGCTTTACTATATAAAAGAAATATAGAGAGAGATAGATGAATAGTGGCGGCAGATGATTGTTTATTGTCACTGTCTGCCGTGAAGACATGGTCACAGGAGAGAGGGGGCTCAGGTGGCGGAGGTAGCTCAGTGGCGGAGTTGGCTAGAAGATTGTCACGGGTGGAGTCGGACCAGATCTAAGGTGTTGGAGGTAAGGGGATGCACGCTGATCAGGATTGAGGGGCTGAAGAGAGAGAAAGAGAGACTAATCTGCATTTTCTAGACAAAATCCTTTTTTCTTGGACCAGGAACATGATGGTAGCAATAACTTTTAAATCCCCATTAGTTTGTTGAGGTGGATGCCATATTAAATAATCACTAGTGACTTTGAACAAAAGGTCAAGGACAAATTTGAGACTTGAGTAAAAGTTGGTGTTTTTTTTTTTTTTTTTTTTTTTTAAGTTGGTAACATAATTTGAACTGAAGGGAATTAGGCAATGACCTAGGTCGTATCCAGCAAAAATGTTGTGATATTAAATTGGTTCCTTAAAAAAAGCGTGCATTTATCCGTATGTTTGAGAAATTGACGGTAAATGGAACTTTCTCTGTTTTAAAAAGAAAAAAATGGACATTCGGGGTAAATACACGTGCTAACGAAGATGGCAGGACAGCGGGGACAAAGGCGGCATAGCACGCGTTAGACGGCAGCGTGTACGCAGCAGGAGGGGTGGGTTTCCTCCGTGCGCAATGACTGTTGAGACAGAACTTCCAGGAAAGGACTGTCCTTTACCCAGCCAGGAAAATCCAACGAGGAATGCGTTCGGAGTGGATAAAAATACCACAAGGTCCACAACTATCACGGGGTTCAAACATAAACATTTGAGTGTTTTAAATTTTTTTTATCAATTAAATATCATAACTTTAAAAATAAAAATTTAGTTGAATATCACAATCTTTAATCGATCACTTGAGTGTTATTTTTTTTTTTTAAAAAAACTTTCACCCAAGTGCTGAAAATCCAACATGGCATAGCACTTATGGTAAATATTTTTAAAACTTTATCGCACTCAAATTATCAATTAAAAAGTTATTTGATATTTAAGTGATAAAAAAATTATGATATTTAAATGAGTGCCATACAAAGTCATGCGGCTTATGGTGTGCTTTTTCAAATTTGAGAGCAACAATCGGTATGTTGTAATCCAATCGGCATAAGTATTTTGGTTTGGTTGCTTTCACATCCTTCTTTTTGGTTTCTCGAACTTGAGGTGTGAAACTCACTTTTTGCACCTTCTTCCGCAATATAAAATCTCTCGTTACAAAGGTGAATTTATTTCATAGACATTCATCCAACAATGCTTGTGTGATATGAAGATCTTTTTTAAGCATTATTTTTTTTTTTATATTATCCCACCTGGAAATTTTCCTCATTTCATGTACTATTAGCGGATACCTGCTCGCCGCACCTAATCCCTTGAAAGTTCTGGCTTGAATTTGACCTTTTCATTTACTTTTTTTTTTGGGGGGCAGAAAATTGAGAAATAAAACAACATTGGAGTGCATTAAGAAAGCAGGCCATCTTGCTTTCTTGATATTGCAGAAAGCAAGTGATCAAATAATAAATTAAACCAAGTAAGAAAATAAATTGGACATTATATTTACGTGATTCAGTCAACGTGACTTACATCTATAGGGAGAACAACACAGAATTCGACTAGAGAATTGGCAACACAACGAAAATTACAACCACATTTGAGTCATTCAAGTACTCTCAATACTTTACTAGATGACTTGGTTCTATATCAATTAAAAAGATGAAAGGGGTAGAAAAGGTCTTATCCAGACTCCATAATTTTTTGTTTTTTTAAAGAATAGGATAAATCATTAAGTTAAGGAGTCAAATGGTCCTTTTTGGGGGATAGAGGGACTTGAACTTTCACGATTTTTAAAGTCGACATATTTTCCTCTTGCTCTAAATTTCATTGTCATTGGTATTGACATGTAGAATGAGACTCTATCTATATTTTCGCCCGATTAATCAATTCCTCAAAAGATTTGTCAAACCATGGAGTAAATGATTTAATCAATGAATATTCGATTCTTTCTTCAACTTAGAATTGATTCACAACAATTGTTTCCTTTTTTCATATAAAAAATTCGTGTAGTCATTAATCATTTGAGATAGTATTTAGTACGCATACGTATATACGTAAGTTTATCCTTTCCCTTTCTCAAGCTTTGATAAAAAGATTCCTTTCCCAATGCAACGTGGTCAACTTCATTTGTTAGAACAGCTCCCATTGAGTCTCTGCACCTATCCTATCCTTTTTTATTCTCACTTTATGAACCCTTATTGTTTTGTTGGTTTTCGTAAAACAGGATTTGGCTCAGGATTGTCCATCTTTAATTCTGGTTTCTCTAAATTTGAAAGTTGTCACTTAGTAGGTTTCCATACCAAGGCTCAATCCAATTAAGTCTGTAGCGTCTACCAATTTTGCTATCCCCCTTTTAATTATGCTGAAATCCTACATTTATTTTAATTAGACATCGATTTTTTCTTTTTTATATAAACTAGAGAAAAAAGCGTTTCTTGTTCTTTAAATTTCTTGCCTATCTTCTTTAATCTCTATCAGAGACCGCCATTTGATCCAATCAAAATAATTCTATTATTTATGTATCCATAATTCAATATAGATGGATATGATATATATCCTTTTTTTCTTTGCTAGTGGGCTTACCATGTAATTTCTAACATGTTTCAATGGTGTGATGTGGACATCGACAATATTCGCAATACTTAACCTTATTTTGGCCTCCCCCTCTTTGTGATGATGTGGCTTTATGATGACAATTTGATTCGAACCCATGGGAGATTAAATAAGGGCCGTCAGATTTGGGAAGATATGGGCCATTAGATCCGTGCCCAGTCTTGTGATCTTCGTCGTCGGCTCGAAAAGAATAGGAGCCGTCAAATCCCATACTTTTGATATCCACCATCGGCTCGAAAGGAATAGGAGTCGTCATATCCATTCCTTTGATCGGGACCCTTGAAACAGTAGCTTCTAGAGTTCTCTCCATCTTCTTCCTCATTCATTGATCTAGGTTGCTGCCCAACCCACTAGCTCGCTGCAGCGCATGAAGGCCGCTGTGAGATTGACCCGAGAACCTTGTCAGCGCAATAAGGGCCACACCATCACCTCCTTTCTCATGTCCAGCGATCCCAAGTCGTCGATTTTCTTCTTGGGTAGCTAGCTAGAATATGCAGTCGAGCGAGGGGGACAGGTCCATGGCGAGGATTTGCGAGCGAAAAGGTATGTAGCTCTCATTTGAGGGTAAAAAGAAACTAAGTCACTTTCTCCCTCTCTTTAATTTCCTTATATTGCTTGAGGGTCGTCTCCAACCCTTCGAGCTGCTCCTTAGCTACCTTAAACTCATTCCAAAGGGCCGAGAGACAATTGAAGCAAGTAGTAACCGAGAGGTTCCCTTGCTTCAACTTTGAGAGAGCTTGGGTGAGTGAAAAAACCTTAACCCAATCGAGTTTGCCATACATTTCCTTGATGTCGTCTCGCATTTTCTTTACGTCTTTAGTCGGGGGAAGCCTAGCCGAGACCTCTAGTGTAACACAATTTCCGATCCAAGTTCGGACTAATTGGTTGCACTTACACCAATAACGCTGCATGTATTCAATGATCGGGAAGGGGACAAATCCGTCAAGGAATCTGACCTTGTCCATCGTGACGAGAGCTCGCTGGAAGTCTCTCCCCCACGTTGAGTAGTGGACTAGTCTTATGAGATGAAGAGTCATCGGCTGCAACTACGATGCCTCAGTCGATGGTACATAAACGGGCTAGCTAGGCTTTGGGCAGCCGATGATGGTCGGAAAAAACTAGCGGCATGAACCCGAGTGGGAAACTCGGGTAGGGATTTGCACCAGACCCACCCGAGTTCAATTCGGGTCTAGATTTCCGCTCGGGTGCTATGGGCTGTAGTTTGCCCATTGTTGATTGGACCCGGAGGCCCATTGATTAGGTCTAGCATGCCATGGGCCTTAGATAAGAATCCATGGTGCATATGGCCATTGAATTGGAGTAGAGAATTGGTTTGTAACTGGAGTAGATGGATGTTGATCAACCTGCTCAACTTGTTCCAAGATTTGATCAGATGATTCCTCCATTGTAGGTAGGATCGAGTCTTGAATTTCATTGCTTGGGTTCTACATATTGAATGAAAGCCTGAATTCTCTTATGAAGTTGTTCTTTATGTCAATGTGCTTTGTTCTTCCATGATACTTAGGATCATTCACATAGGTAATGGCTGTTTGACTATCGCAATAAACTATCATCGGTCTTGGAACCTCAGTGACAGTGGCTAAATTTTCCAAGAAACGCTTTAGCCATACTACTTCTTGCACTGCAGCAGAACATGCAATAAATTCTGCCTCCATCATAGACAAGGCGGTGCATGTCTGTTTCTTGTTATTCCAAGAAATTGCACCTCCATTGAGCAAGAACGCATATCCAGAAGTCGATTGCTCATCAAGGTCTCCACCCCAATCAACATCTGAATAGCCCAATAGGCATAAATCATTTCCTTGGTAACAAAGTCGATAGTCCATGGTGCCCTCCTCTTCACTGCTTTCTAGTGTGCTTGACAATCCCATAGCATAACATATGTCGGGTCGAGTACACATCATAGCATACATCAAACTTCCGAGGGCACTAGTATAAGGAACAATTTCCATCACTTTAATTTCTTCTGGAGTCTTAGGACACATCTCAATACTTAGACCTTCACCTTGCATGACAGGGGTATCAATGGGATTACAACGCTACATATTGAAACGCTCAAGAATCTTCATTATATAAGACTCTTATAATAAAGTAAGGAGTTTCATTGATCGATCTCTTTCAATCTTAACTCTTAATATATAAGCAGTTTCTCCCATGTCCTTCATTTCAAAATTAGAGAACAACCATTCTTTTATGGTGATAACCAAAACCTTGTCATTTCTAGCCAATAGAATATCGTTCACATAAAATGATAAAATCACAAATTTATTTTCAGACCGCTTGACATATACACCGTGATCTTTTTCGATCATCGTGAAACCAAAAGTGGTTATGGCTTGATGAAAACGAAGATACCACTGTCTAGATGATTGCTTAAGGCCATATATTGAGCGACAAAGCTTGCAAACTTTATACTCTTGACCTTTAGATATAAAACCTATTGATTGCTTCATGTATATTTCCTCATCTAGTTCTCCATTGAGAAATGCCATCTTTACATCCATTTGATGTAATTCAAGGTCCAAATGTGCAATGATTGCTAGGATAAGGCGTATTGAGGCAAACCTTACAACTGGTGAAAATGTTTCCTCATAGTTTATACCCTTTTGTTGAGTATAACCTTTCGCCACAAGACGAGTCTTATACTTTTCAATGGATCCATCCACCATTTGCTGAATCTTAAAGACCCATTTTTTTTCAATGGCCTTACGATTGGGTGGTAGATCAATTAAGTCCCGAACATGATTTGCTGTCATTGACTCAATTTCATCTTCCAAAGCTTTTTTCCATTCTTCCTTATCAAAGGATGAGAGAACCTCTTGAATAGTCTTAAGCTCGGCATCGTCTTTATGAGCAATCAAAAATGCTTCCCCTTCAATCTCAAAGCGACAACAGGGAACACTTTTACGATTAATTTTACGCAATTGAATTTCTCTTGAATTCAATTCGTCAGGTAATGCAATACTCCCACTAGTTCTTGCATGTTGGGATAAATCTTCATTTCCCTCTACAATATTAGTGGGTGTGTTATTAAGATCTTTCATCTCATATAATTGGAAGTCCTTATCAATCTTACCTCTACTAGGAAAATCGTTCTCCAAGAACGTGACATCTCGTGACTCTATTTCGGTCATACTTCTATCAACTTGTTCACCTATGAACACATACCCTTTGGAGTGTTTGGAATATCTTATAAGGATACATTTCTTCCCTCTAGGACCTAATTTGCCATATTTATGGGAAGAATCTTGAACATAAGCTGCACATCCTCATGGACATAGAATACTTAAGTCTGGTTTCCTACCAGTCCACAATTCATAAGGGGTGGAAGTGATCGATTTTGAGGACACTTGGTGAAGTATATATGCAGTAGTCAATAACACATCTCCCCAATAGGAGATAGGTAAATTTTCTTGCGCCATCATAGACCCAAAAATTTTCAATAGAGTTCTATTGCTTCTCTCAACTACCCCATTTTGTTGTGGAGTACCAGGAATAGTCAATTCTCGTACAATTCTCTTTTCATCACAAGGAGCCTTGAATTGCTCCGATAGATACTCATGTCTGTGATCAGTTCTCAATGCATTTATTGTTTTGTTCAATTGATTCTCTACCATCGTTATATATCGTCTAAAGCAATCTAATGTTTCTGACTTATGAGAGATCAGAAAGACATAACCGAAATGCGTAGTCAAGAAAGTGATGAAATATGAGGCTCCATGCCTCGCCCTCACATTTAATGGACCACAAATGTCAGAATATATGAGTTGCAATAAAAATTTGGCTCTAGTCTCTTTACCGAATAGTTTTCTAGTTGCTTTTCTTGCTAGACAATGTTCACGTACGGGTATATTAACATTAGTGAGTGATCAATCTTTGGGCGCTTTCGGTATGTGTCGAATTTGATGGTGAGTCTCCTTAACTTAGTGGCAGATGTACCCCAAAACTTATCTTTCAAGACAACCCACATAGCTTGAGCTTTGTCATAACTTTCAAACTCAAACATGAGATCATCTTGCATACAACTCAGCAACGTGATGCGAGTAATGCTATTTTTTCTTTTCCAAGCTTGATAAGCTTCTAGATTTCTCTTGTGTTGAGCTGAAGTTCCATGCTCAGGTTCATCTATGGTGTGGTTGAGGGTTTCCAAAACCTCTTACTCCTCAAGGATGTACTGAACATTTCTGTGCCAAATATCATAATTATCACCATTCAACTTCTCACCCCTATTGAGGTCAGCTAAAATGGTCTTGGCTGCCAAAGCCATAATCAATTGCTATAATAAATTGACATAATAAACGCAGAATCAATACTAGCACACTTTTCAGATTAACACACATATTTAATTTGCAACAAAAACAAACTAAATTAATGATAATTTAATAAAAGACACAAACAAAAGTTCACTATGTTTCTAATTAACTTCTATGTACAATTGTTCTATTATCATTAATAAATTTAATTTGCGCAAATTTTAAGTTCTAGGTGAGAACTCCTTCGAATTCTACCAACCTACAAACTCTCACTAGAAAAATAATTACATGACCTCATATAATTTGTACATTTTTTCATTAACACAAAAACACAGCATAATGTCAACCAACGTACAAAAAATAATCATGTTGTAACTACAATCAAAATCGTAATTCAACATGTAACGAAAAAATAAGGATTTCCTATCATTGTTCGAATTTTCTTGGAACTAGAAAACTGCAAGTATATTAAACTATATACATGCTACCATCGAACCAAGCTCTACAAGCATATATGACATCATTTTCATATAGGCTAGCTACTGTATCTCCTCAAACATAAGAAAATACAAGCTGAAAATGAATAAATTATGCATTCAACCCCCAAAAATACGCGCACTAAGGGTTTCCTACACATTTTTATACATTTATAAAATTCAAAAATACAAAATACATACATCACTATATAGAGGACATCCATACAAACCAAACACCGTTGACCACGCTCCAATCAAAGCTCCCGCGCGTCCACACGTGCCACCTGCATGCGCGGCGCATGTGGCACACACGCCAGCGAGCTAGACGGCTCTTGGCCGATCCGACTGGTCTGCCAATTTGACCACCGGACTGGTTGACTGGTCAACGGTTGGGTGGGTTGGGTCAACCTCGGGTTGAGTCGAGTCGAGTCGGGTCTCGGGTCTCGGGTCTCGTCGCTAGCCAGTCACCGGCCGGCCAACCGTCGTCGGCAGTGACATCATCGATGACGTCATTGATGACGTCATCTGACAACCGACCATTGGATGACATCATCATGTATCGATTTGCCGATCGGCGTGTGTTGCGCACATGCCGGTTCGCCGACCGGCGCATGTTGCGCACGCACTGGCATTCCCAAAGCTTCAAGCATGTGATGCCCACGTGCAGCGGCTTCTGGCCACATGTGTGAGCGCGTCCAACATCCTCCGGTGGCGATCTACCCATCGTCGGACTTGTATCAACGAGTAATTTCACCCTGTATATTTGAAAATTGATTTTGGCTGAAAAAAGGTTTCGACAAATGGCCAGGACCATACGGGTCAACACAACCCTAAACCTGCTCTTCGCTTCGATTTGATTTCGGCTATTCGGATTAGCAATTCCGTGCAATGACCATTCAAACAGTGTAGATTTCATACTCTTGATCTCGAATATCAAATGGTAAACAGGAAAATTCAATGAAAAATAAGGCAGAAATCATGGCCGTGCTCTAATACCAATGTTGGAATTCAAGTCGGCGAAAAACGACTTACCTTTATCCGATATGCAAACAACAATTAACTCCGGAACGAACGTTGAATTGCAGATGAATCACAAACAAAAAATACTTCACGTTGGTCTGAATGCAATCACAAGGAAAGCACCGGATTTCTATGGCGTAAATGCAAACTATTCTCGTAAAGAAGAAATGGAACGCCTACTCTTTGATGGAAAGGGGACAAGAAAATGAAAACTTTCTTTTCTGTATGTACGTTCTTCCAAACCATGCCAATAGTTGTCTTTAGGAGTCTTTTATATGACTCCATCACACCCCTTCAAATTGTGTCTTTCCATCGTAGTGTATCAAGGTGAAACAGTGCGTTCTCATCGCACCCCATCATGGACGTACTAATTCAGTACAACAATTCTTGTTACCAAATCTGGATTTGGATCATTCATTACTCCTTCCTTTGACGAGAATAGCCTCAATTGTTGCACAATCAAATAGAGTAGTTCATTGCCTTGTAAGGATATCACACTTATACCAGTGCTAATTGAAATAATTTTATGTTCCCATGAATTCAGTAGTGAACACGGTAAGGTACATGCTTTATCTCCTTCACACAAATTACATCAATAGATGTTAGTTGCCCATAAATAGTATTAAACTTGTTTAAGTGTGTAGACAAAGAATCATCTTACTCAGTTACACTCATTTGAAGGTTGCATAGTCACTTTTGTAGAATTAGCATTTTCATGAGCTACTTGCTCTAATAAAGGCTTCCCAGCTTCATCCATATATCCTTCGTCATATCCTCAAAGGTCACATTCACCAAGGCGTTATCAGCAAGACAAAGCCAGGTCAAGCTTCGTGTCTTTCGATCGTTGTTGATCCACTACTTCAATTCATTGAACATGGACTCCTTCCTCTTCTCATTGGGACTCTCCTCAGGTTTATCATGTTCGATCGATCACATGCCAAAGATTTCTGTCCACAGGCAAGGACTCCATCTTCAATTTTCATAACTTGAAATCATTTCTTCCGAACTTCTCTACTTCAATTCGTGATTGACCAGTCAACATCTTCCCAAGATTCGATATTTCTTTTTTTTAGATCTCTCTTCACCAAGAAACTTTAACCTCAAACCTGGCAATGATACCATATATTAGTATTAGGCGCATAAACACAACATAATAGAATGTAAGGTGTGAAAGAGAAATCAATACATAAAGTTTATCCTAGTTCACCATTGAACTATAGTTACATCTAGTAGGGGATTCCACTATAATTAGCATCTTCCTCCTCTCTGTTACAACTCTCAATTACATGAGAAAGAGATTATAAATAGGTGACACAATGACTATTTATGCGCCCAAATTATATAAGCCCTATGACGTTGTGGGGGTGCTACCCCTTAACCTCCATTGGAATAGCCCCCCTAGACCCCACTTGCTCACCTGTCAATGAGGAGTATGAATCACACCCAAACATTTGATATGCCTGGTTTAATGATTGTGAAAAATTGATCTATCCTAGGCTTATGATAGGTTAGAATGGTGTTATATCCTAGATGTGCTTACCTTCTTCAATCTTACTGATTTCTTGGATAAAACTTAGTATTTTATGCATTTCTACAAACACCAACTTCCATTTTTTTAATGGAGGGACTCAATTAGGGTGCTTTAGTTGAAAGTGCTTCCTCGGGATAGGAGATAGAGACAATGGGAAGTTAAATATTGTGATCTTACATATTATGTAAATTCGAGCATTTAATGCATTAATTGAAAAGGGAAAAATACTAAAAAAGTCATAAATCTATTACATTTGTGCCAAAGTCAGTCATAAACTATTTAATTGTATCAATTTAGTCTTAAACATTTTTATGTTTTACCCATTGAGTCCATTTGGCCAATTTGGGTTGGAAATTGCTAACATAGATATCAATAATCCCACATGACATAGTTCATGCTAACATAGGCATTTTTTTTTTTTGTAATTTAAATAAAAATTGTGATTTTTTCTTTTGTTTACTATTTTTTTGGACTAAGGGCCATCAAGAGTTGCCAACTAACCCTTGCCAACAATAGGAGAGGGCCTTGATGCCCTTGCTTAGGCCAACAAGCGATGCGATGCCCTCACCTGGCCTAGATCTAGTGAGAGGTTTGTAATGGCTTCGCCATATCTAGGCGAGGGAACACATGCCCCTGCTTTGGCAAGTGAAGGTGTCACAACCCTTGCCCAGGTTCTCATTGGCAATTGTAAGGGCCCACAAGGCCGTGACACCATTTCCTAGTGCCAATAAGGGTCGCCAGCCCTTAGTCCAAATTAAAAAAAAAAAAAAAAAAGAGAAGAGAAAAACCAAAAAGATTATTAAAAAAATGTCCACATTAGCACTAGATGTGCCACATAAGACCATAAATGTCTATGACAACAATTTTCGACTTAGATTGGCCTGATATATTAAATTGGCAAAATATGAAAAAGTTTGGGATTAATTTATCACAATTAAAATGTTTAGGATTAAATTTGTACAACAAATGCAATAAATTTAGGATTTTCTATTTTTTTTACTTTTTCCATTGTAAAGGCCTGGGTACTTTGCAAAATTGGGCACGCAATCGTCACTTCTAAAAATTTAAGTGACTAGAGTATGATCTCGACAATAATTTGCAAATTAAGATATTTCATGCTGAAGAAGGGCCTCATGTGCTATAGTTGAAAGAAATTTCCCTATGCAGAATAATTTTGTGGACAGCATCAACGTCAACATCAAATGCTACAAATTTCCCGTTGTACAATTCTTAAAAAATACAATCGTCGGCAAACGGTGGAAACAATTTCCTTGTCCGTAAACAATTTAAATTTCAAAATGGAATTTCCAATGTCATTTGGGCAAGTTTCACGAGCTATAAGATCTCTTCGAATTGATTGAGATATTCCAAGTAAATGGAAGGCCATTTTTCCCCTCCCCATCCCCACCTTCTCAGGGGGATGGGGTGGGGACGCGTAAGTTTCAGGAGTGGGTTTCGACTCCCACGCCCTGCAAGAGGCAGGGCAAAAGTCTGAAAGTGAGTGCAGAGTAGGAAAATAGTAGGATTGACAAAAAAAAAAAAAATCCTCCATATAAATAACCTCATGTCTTTCTCATTCATGCGGGTTATGATCTTTCTGCGATTCATGCTCATTGCGATAAGAACATGTAGTACAAAACTACAGGGGTGGTTCCATGTATGCATTGATATGTTTCTCAAACGTATTTAAAGAAAGGACTAACTATGAATCTCTGCATAGCGTTAGGCCCAGTAAGCAACCTAAAAAGATTGAATTGGTTTTTCTTGTAAACAAAACTAATTTTGCAGAACCAACTCCTTGGTTAAATTCTGCTTTCTACGAGCAAGTGAACTAGTAAATGAAGTGCACACAATAAAGATTTTAGGGTAACTGATACTACAAGCCTGATTTACACAGGGTTGGCTTGATAACCATACATCCTCTCTTCCAGCTCCAATAGTTTAATTAGACTGTAATTCACTATTTTAGCTAAGAGCATATACACCGCTTTGTTACATGCATAGAAGGATCTACCACGCCAAAACAAACTTGGTCTATAGCCACCTGCTATCGAAACCAGCCACTATTACACCCCCTCCGATTGCTTATCGTACATCCTACAGACTTGGTCTATAGCATAGTACCCACACTCCCCAAATCATAAACTACACCGGTAATTATTTATAAAGGGTCCCTCGTGCACTTTGTTTACTCTTAAGGCAATGTCTTTTATTTAAGTACAGGGACTTCTCAAGTAAATCTAAAAATGGGTTTGGACACTTCCACTAACATTAGGATCAGCTCTCAATTGGCTACAATGCAACAGCAAAGAGACAGGCTCAAGAATAGCGGAAAATGCCTCAATTCCTCTTGTTCTCAAGCACTCGCAATCAGCTTTGTTCTACTCGAGGTTTGGTCTTCTTGCAAGCCTCTTTTATCATGCCGGTCAATCGGATTTTCTATATAACGCAGGTTTTGTTTTATCTTTTCTTCAATCTCCGTTGGCACCGTCCTCACGCTACTTCCAAAGCTTTGCTTCTCCAACTTGTTTCTACTAATTCCAGTACTTTCCAGAACTTCCCTTATATAAGGAGTGCCTGCCACTCCAAGTGCCAAAACATGGCATGGGTAGATACTTAAGAGCCAAAATATCCAAAAAAAATAAAAATACTCGTAAGTGTCAAAATCGGAGAGGAAATGAACACTTAAGTGCCAACGGCGAGGATTTCCAGCCAAACTACTGATGTGACATTTTCCAGCGACATTTTTTTTACTAACGAGGCAATTATTTTAAAAAGAATTATCCACGTGGTGTTGACATACCTAAATATGCCCAAAATGATATCATTTCGCCTCCAAATTTGATTTTTAAATTAACTATTACTTAAATTAAATTAAATGATGTGGCATTTTTTTTTTTAAATTATCCTTGTGAGGCTGACGTGGCTAGTTAGCCCAACACAATGTCGTTTTGCCTTGAAATTTGATTTTTAAATTAAATATTAGTTAAATTAAATTAAATGATGTGGTGTTTCTTTGAAAAAAAATTTATCCATGTGGCACTGTCATGGCTAGTTAGCTCAAGATGACGTCGTTTTTGATCCAAATTTGATTTAATAAATATAAATATTAATTAAATTAAATTAAAAACTAAAAAAAAAAAGAATAGTGGAGGCGCTCATCACCACTGCCCCACCATAAATGGAAAGGGCTGGCGACAGTGGCGTGAGGGTCAGTCGGGGTTACCGAGCCCCGACCAATGATCAATAACCTTGGCCGACCGTAGGTGAGGGCTGCGCCCCACCGTCGTGGCACTTTCCAGCGATGATGGGGTGGCAGTGATGAGGGCCTCTCCTATTCTCTCTCTCTTTTCTTTTTTCTTTTTTATTTTAGTTTTTAAATTTAATTTAATTAATACTTATATTAAAAATCAAATTTGGGGAAAAAACGACGTCGTTTTGGGACAAACATTGCCGAGTAAATATTTCAACGAGTCATGTAGACTAGTTTTATTAGTAAAATAATGTCATGCCATATTTCTTGCAAATCTCGTCGGACTTGGCACTTAAGTGTCAAATTTATAAATAAGTGATATTTAAGTATATCTTTTGGAAGGGCAAAAAAACGTTTCAAGTGCCATAACTTACGAAAGGTACACTTAAGTGCCACATTCGTAGAAAAACGGATCATTTAAGTGCCACTCCGGCCAAAGTCCAACCAAAAAGTTGACGTGGCATTTTTCCGGCGGCGAGCCCAAAACGACACCGTTTTGCATGCTAACGTAGCCAAATAATGCAAAAACGACGTCGTTTTGGGCTGATGTGGTAAAAAATAATATAAAAATTAATTAAATTTAAAATGAAATTTAGTTAAAATATTAAAAAAGAAAAAGAAAAGGGGCGGCGGTGGCCGAGGGCTTAGCCCCGAGCCACCACCGCGCCTCCCCGCCGTCGCCGGGAAGGGTTGACGAATGAGGGTGGAGGGTCGGCTGGGGTCATTGGCCCCTGGCTAGGGGCCGATGACCCGTCCGATTGGCGGCGAGGGCTCGAAGCCCTCGCCCATATCGGGCAAGGGTTGCTGCCCTCACTCAGATTTGGTGAGGGTTGGCGGCCCGCTTGGCTGGGCTAAGGGCCGCCGCCCGCGGGCGACCCCTAGTGGGCGGCGGCCCTTGGCCCGGCCAGGTTAGGGCCGCCGACCCTCACCAGATCTGGGCGAGGGCTGCGATCCCTCGCCACTCGCCATAGATCTGGGCGAGGGCCACCAACCCTCGCCGGATCTAGGCGTGGGTTGCAACCCTCGCCTCAATCTGGGGCGAGGGCTCGCAAGCGCTCGCCGCCAGTTGGTTGGGGTCGCTAGTCGGCCCTCCCCCTCCATCGCCGACCCCTTCCCGACAACGGCGGGAGGTGGCGATGGTGGCCTGATGGTGAGCCCTCAACCACCCCCCTTTTTTTTGAAATTTTAAATTATTATTTTTTAATATTTAACTAAATTTAATTTTAAATTATTTTTTTACCACGTCAGCCCAAAATGATGCCGTTTTTGCATTATTTGGTCACATTAGCGTGCAAAATGGCGTCATTTTGGGCTCGCTTTGTCGGAAAAATGCCACGTTAGCCTTTTAGCTGGATTTTGGCTGGATTGGCACTCAAGTGATCCATTTTGCTTCGATTTTGGCACTTAAATGTACATTTCGCAAGTTATGGCACTTAAGTATCCCTTTCTGTCAAGTTATGGCACTTCAGGGATCCGCGTGTCCTTTTGGGAGTTTTGGCATTTAAGTGTCCACCCATACCAACTTTTGACACTTGAGGTGTGCTTTTGCCCCTATATAAATGTAGAACCTGGCTTCCATTTGTTGTTGCTATAAAAGTAGCTACGTCATAATTACTAAGCCGACCTCTGATATCTTAACACTACTCCAAGAACTAGGGGTGAGCGTGGTTCGGGTTGGGCCAAACCATCCCTAACCTTTGGATCAACCCGTACAATGTTGGTCCTTAATTTTTGAGATCGAAGACCGACCTTATTGAGCTTAGGACTGAGGATCGGGTCGACCCAATAGGTTTGGTTTGATTTCAAGATCAACTCGGCACCAACCGATAATTTTTTATTTCATTTTTTGTACTCGAAAAACCGAGGATTGGATTGGCCCAATGGGTTTGATGATGAGTGAGGTTAGCTAAGAGAGGCTAGCAGTGAGCGTCGAGTGGGGCGAGCGTTGAGCGTGGGGTGAGTGTCGAGCGAGGCAAGCAGCGAGCAATAAGCAAGGTGAGCATCGAGTGGCAAGCAGCATGAGTAACCAAAAGAGAGCGAGGTGAGTGTCGAGTGGCGAGCGGAGAAATTGTTTCTTTTGATTTTGGCAAATCGAGGACTAAGAGGACAAATAAGACAAAAGAGAATAAGTATTAGAGGAGGATGCCGTGATGAGCTATTTATACTTTTTTGGATGCCATGATGACTCATCATAAAAACATTTTCCTCCTTTATAAATTATGGCTATTGACACTTTAAAAGACATTAAAAATCTAAGTTATTAAAGAACAATGTAAAATTACTTGGACTCCACACTAATAAGTTGTTTAATATTGTTGACACCATTTGTTTTAGAGTTTTCTCTATATAAAAAAAAAGTTATAAATAATATATTAGACATATAAATATATATACACACAGTCAAGGTTGGTCTGGGTTGGATCAACCCTAAATTCCTAGGATTGAGAACCAACAAGCACAGTGCTGGTCTAGGAATCCCAAGACCAAGGACTAACCCAGTTTCCCTAGGAACTGGACCAAGACTGGTAGGGTTGGGCAGGTCCAGGGTTGACCCTAGACCGATGCTCACCCCTACCAAGAACCAACTACGATCACATATTTTTGGGTGACCATGTGCATCCTCCACCAAATTAATTTGGTATTATCGTTCCAAAGAGGTGTGGGACGCGTGCTTTAATCTTTGATGGATACAAGACAATAGGATTTGACAATTACGTGTTATGTTTCAGGAAAAGTACCAAAAAAGTCTCAAATCTACTGCATTAGTAACAATTTAGTCCTAAACTTTTCACTTGAACTAGTTTAGTCCAATTTTTTTTTAAATTTGTACTAATTCAGTCCATTTAGCCAATTTAGGTCAGAAATCGCTAACGTAGATGATGGCTGTCCTATATGGTATAGATGATGTTGAAGTTGACTTTTTTTTTCAATAATTTTTTATTTTTTAACATTTTTTTGATTTTTTTTCCTATCCTTTTCTTTTTGCTGGTGCTAGTGGTTGGTCCCTTATCGTTGGCGAGGGTCGGCTTTGCTGGGCAATGCCTGGTCGAGGGTGATTGCCGGTGAGGTTGACCTTTGCCCAAGTTAAGACGGCTTTACCACGCCTCATCTTCAACTTGAGCGACACATTAGCTTTGTCTTCTTCATCTTCTTTGCCATTCATAAAACCCTAGAATCCAATGAGCTTTTTATCTCACTGCCATTTTAGGTCCGCTATCACCTATCCTTGAGCGGAGACATGCCTCGCAATGACAACATCCACTTCACCTTGTCGTCCATCAAAATTTGGCCCCTCTTCTCGCCCTTTGTTGCTTTTGAATTTCCTTTCTAGTTCCCATGGTCCAACGTTGCCATCGTCAAAACAAGTCACATACTCGCTCAGTTCATCAGCTCCTTCAAACATTGGGAGTGCAAGCATCAACTTGGGCCGAAGTTGCCACTTCTGAGCTCGCTTTGCTGTCATTATATCTAGCTTTATGAGGCATGGCGAGGCCGTCCTAACTAGGGTGAGGGTCAGCCTCACCATATGTAGCGAGGGGAGCCTCTTTGGTGCTCCCCTTGCCGGCCATGGCTTGTGGCCTTCAACTAGCCATCAACACTAGCAAAAATAAAAGGGAAAAAAAAAAAAGAAAAAAATTCAAAATTATTTAAAATTAAAATAAATTAAAAAAATTATTAAAAAAATAATTAAAAATAAAATAGAATTCAAAAATATTATTAAAAATATTTACATTAGCGCTGGCTGTGCCATGTAAAATGACTAATATCCACATTAGCAATTTTTAGCTTAATTAGCTGAATGGACTCGACTTGGTATTAATATAAAAATGTTTAGGACTAAATTAGTTCAATTGGTTCTTAAAAGTAGAAAATTAGCTGATGTTACCAAATGAAATCATATTCATTTTATATCCCGAGGAACCAAATAACAAAAATAGCCAAGAATTGGCTGGTTATCAAACATGGTTTTATTGTTTTGTCATTTTGACTTAGGCACCTATCATTTCGCTTCGTCAATTCCACATAATGATGTCCAGTCCTTTTCTTTCTAATCCTGATGTCAGTCCCATCTTCTTTCCATAGCAAGGAGTTCCTTATAGTTTCCACAAAAGTAACACTATATAAACATAAAGTCATAAAAACTACGCAAAATTATGTTAATGATTTTTTTTTTTTTATCCAAAATTATAAATTGCGCTCACTATAATTTTTTTTACCATAAACTTTGTTCCTGAGAATAGATTTGGAACAAAATCAAAAAGTGGAACAAAGTAACTTTCTTGTTCTTAGGAACAATTCTAGGAATCAAGTCATTTTCTTTTCTCTTTTCTTTTCTTCTTCTTCCTGCTCTAGCCGGTCACTAGGCTTAGCGATGGTTGGCAACCGGCGAAAGATGAGGTTCAACAACCTCACCCGATCCTTGCCAACCCTTGGCGAGGTCGACCTTGCCTAGCCACCATGAGGTCGGCCTCACCATGGCTGAGTGAGGCTCAAGGTCACCGACTAGAAGAGGAAGAAGAAGAGAGGAAAAAAGAAAAAAAATAAAAGAAAAAAGAAAAATCTCATAAAATTATAAAAGAATTAAAAGAAATGTTTAGTCACAAAAAAAAAATTGAGGGTTATACTAAATGCATTACTATTCTTTTTCTATTTCGTGGTTAGAGATTTTGTGCAGTTTCGAAATGCATTCAAATGTTCATAAATTTGTTTGAAGAATAGAATAAGAAAAATTATTTATGAGCAAAAATTATTCTCATAACATAATGATTACTAAATAGGTCTTAAAGGGCCTCGCTTCAAGAACAACACCTTTACTTTTTACAAGTAGTTGTGCAATTTGGGCCAATCATTTTGTTTGGTATATAATAGGCAACCGGACCACAAATATGCTGTAGAAAACCATTTGTTTTACATGTGTGTAGATCTAAAGAAAAAATGTATTGATATTGAAGAAAAAGAAATTCATGGAGTTATTGACTACCCAGTATCTCGTTGAAGATACTGGAGTAGGCACTGCCATTTAGGCTAAGGGACTGGAGATTAGGGACAGTGCCATAGATGGAGTTGTCCTTTATGCTAAGGATGCGAAGCTAGTCAAGCTTGTTCAAGGTCTTCCTGTCCAACATCCTGATCAAGTTCAAGGATGAGCTTGGTGACACGATTATTTGTGAAAGGAGCCTTCATTTTGATGTGGAGATAGAGAAGATCCGCCAATTCGGATCATTTCAGAGAAGTTTGTGCTTTCTTCTTCTTCTTCTTCTCTGTTTAGATTGGAGTGCTAAACCACAAGGCCTTGGAAGGAGGGATAGTAAAGAAAGGGCATCTACTAAACATTGAAGTACCAACGAACTTCTAATGCTCTTTGCCACCACTCGCTTATGGTCACGGATGGGGAAATTGGAAAAGTATAAACCCGAAAGTTGCGGCTGTAGAGACAGCATTTTATTAGAGAAAACTCCTATGTTATTTTGAAGCTGACAAAACTTATCTAAGTTCTATTCTAAAGATCGCTAGACTTTGTGTCAAAGTCTATCTTACAACACAAGTTTGCCCACTCTGACAGATTCCAGATTGAACACAAGTGAAGAATGAAGACTTAATCAGACTCGAGATTATCTTTCTTTCTTCAAGGGTTCGGTTCGTACAGGTTATATTTGGTCTTTTGGTTTGAAATATCACCTACGAGATTGATTATCTTTATTGGAATCAATTTAGATACATCAAATCTTTTCGGATAGTAAGTTAATTTGGAAAGAATCTACTTATGGAAACTAAGATCCTGATTATATGGGCGAACATGATTGATGGGCTTTCATCACAATCTTCAAACGTCTCAAAGATCTCCTTGATTGATTCTGTCGAAATGGTTGATTGGAAGAATTCTTTTGGAAAATGCCAACGGTCGGGAAGGCACGAATGAGTATTTAAGGAGACCTCTCTAGTTGTTTGATAGTCCGCGTGAAAGAAAAATTCCAAAATCTAAAGCTTCCCACTCACTTGTTATTACTTACACTGTGCTGATATTTGTACTCAAAAGAGAGAGACTCAAAGAGAGACTTTGCGAGAGCAGTAGAGACTCTCCACTGTGAAGTCGAGATCACAATATTGTAAATTCTTTTTTGATTCTTAGTGGAATCGAGCCAAAAGGCTGTCAACGTGGGAGAGTGGACGTAGGCTTAATCTAAGCCGAACCACTATAAATTATGTGTTCCTTTTCTCTTCCCTAAACTCCTCTACTTTACTTACTGCGATATATTTCTGCGCTTCGAAATAACTGTTAAAGTCTGAATCCTTCTGCAAAGTCTGAAGTCAACCAGACTCAAGTTAAAAATAAAGTGTTTCATTGCATTTACAAAAATCTGTTTTCACATCTATTCACCCCTCTCTAGGTGTTCATACTAGCACTGTCAATTGGTATAGTAGATCTTGTGTGCTTACTTTTTGAAGTGTTTTACTTCTAAGCTAAAGATCTTCTATGGCTAGTATTTTGGCTCCGGGTTTGGTTGATGGTCAAAGCAACACCAGACCCCTTTACTTCGATAGAATTAGTACAATGTGTGGAAGAACAAGATGAAGGCATTTGGTAGATCAAGAGATCCTCTGGAGTGGGATGTTGTAGAAAAAGGGATCAACCCTAAAGTATCATTAGCTTCAGACCAAGTGAAAGAAGTTATTGATGCCGACAAAACAACACAAGCTGAAATTACCAAGAGACAAGTTCTTGACGCAAAAGCAATCTACTCTTTATATTGTGCCTTATCTCCCACCAAGTATAACTGAATTTCTTCTTGTGAAACAACAAAACAAGTTTAGGACAAATTACATGTTACCTACGAAGGCACTGACCTTGTGAAGGAAACCAAAATAAACATTTTGCTCGGACAGTATGAAGCCTTCAGAATGAAACCTAGAGAATCTATAACTCATATGTTTAGTCTCTTTATAGAGATTGTAAATAGCCTGACTTATCAAAGTTAGCCAATCTCAGGACCAATAAAAATTAACAAATTGCTGCATGGGCTTTCGAAAGATTGGAATCGTGTGAAGACTTTAATTAGAGAAACTCAGAGGATCATGCCTCTATCAGTTGATGAACTGATAGGCATGCTTCAGTCATACGAAGTGGAAGCAGATAAATGATGAAAAGGATTCTAAAGGTAAGAAGTCAATTGCTTTAAAGTCTAACATTGATTTTGATGATATAGATTTAGATGATGACATGGATGATAAGGAGCTAGCACTTATGATTAAGAAATTCAGAAAGCTGAATAGAAAAGGGAAGAAGATTCAACCTGGAAGAAGCAAAGCACACAAAACTTTTAGAAGAGACCGACGGAGGACAATGAACCCAACAAAGATGTAATATGCTTCGAATGCAAGAGAAATGAGCATATCAGACCAAATTGTCCATTGTTGAAGAAAAATAAAGGAAAAACTGAGAAGTACAAAAAGGCTCTCAAAGATAAAACTTGGAGTGATGGAGTGACATCAAGTGCGAGAAAAGTGAAGAAGAATATGCCAACATATGTCTGATGGCTCATTCAGAATCAGACTCAAAATCAGAAATAGACTCTGATTCAGACTTAAACAAAAGAAATTAAGGTTAGAAACTCAAAAATTCTTGTTAAAATTTCTAAAAATAAATATGAACTTTGTCTCAGTCTTAAATCTTCTCTTAAAAGGATTTCCGAACTAAAAATGGAGAATTCTAAGCTTAGGCAATAGGAAGTTTCATGGAAAGAAAAGTTTGAAAGTCTGAATGCAAGTTTTGATAATTGAAAGAAATTTTTTACTATCTTTCAAAGGAAAATGCTATTTTAAAAAGAGAGATTTCAAATATTACAAAAAGATTTTCAAAAGGATTCGAAAAACTAGAGAAAATTCTTTCAGTTCAAATACCTTACTTTAACAAATCTGGTTTAGGTATGACTTCAAAAACTGCTCCATTAATTAATTTTCCTAAAGTAAAGGAGATAATTAAACAAAGCCCTGCAAGGGCATTTTGCAAAAATCACTTTCAAAAAGTTTTTTTTAAAACCTGTTGGCCAAAGTGCACTAAGATGTTCGAAGTGTAACAACTCATAACATTTCGAGAAAGAATGTCCCATGGTTTGGAAACCAGTTAAGAAGGTTTGGGCAAAGACTGTCTTTAATACTAACTTTCCTGGACCTAAGAAAATTTAGGTATCAAAGAAATTTTGAGTTTTTCTTTTGATCACAGGTCACTGTTAAAAGAAAGATCAAATGGTATTTGGATAGTGGCTGCTCGAGACATATGACAGGAGACTCAAGCTGTTTCATAAAGCTTGTTAGACTGAATGGAGGAAAAGTTTCTTTGGGAGGAAATAGCAAAGACAAATTTTTAGGATGTGGAACTATGAAGATTAGAAGCCGACTATCAATAATGTTTCCTTTAGTGGAAGGTTTAAACTATAATCTTCGAGCATAAGTCAACTTTGCGATATTGGTTTCAAAATAAATTTCCAAGAAGGCATTTATTCTGGAATGATTCAAGACTTCTCTTAATCTTTTACTAGGCAAAGGCATGACAACATATACCTTCTAGACGTGAATCCATAAAGTTCTCATATCTTATTTCTATTCAAGATGAAGCAAATTGCAAAATTTCCTCTAGGAAGCTAGTTCAAGGACTTCCTAATTTGGCCTATTAGAAGTTTAAATTATGCACTCCTATGTCTTGGGAAAATAGGTCAGAAGTTCCTTTAAACCTGTAAATCAAGTTTCTACCGTCGAGCATTGCAGCTTCTCCATATGGACCTTTTTGGACTAACTTGAACTCAAAGTATTGGTGGAAAGAAATATTATCTAGTAATTATGGATGATTACTCTCGTTTCACTTGGGTATACTTTTTGGCAAGTAAGTTTGAACCTTTCTCTTATTTCTCAAAGTTTGCCAAGAAGGTTCAGAATGAAAAGGGTTATGCTATTTCTAGCATACGAATTGACCATGGAGGTAAGTTTGAAAATCTGGACTTTGCGAAGTTCTATGATGAATCTGGTTTTCAGAATGTTTTCTCTTCTCCATACACTCAGAACAAAATGGGGTTGTGGAAAGGAAAAACAAATCCTTACGAGGAGATGGCCAAAACTTTCTTGATAGAGAGCAAAAATATCCTCTCGTTTTTGGGCAGAAGCAGTTTTACTACTTGCTATATTCTCAGTAGTATCCTTAAGGTATATCTTAGATAAAACTCCTTATGAAATATATAAAGGAAAGAAACCTATTGTTTCCTACTTTCATGTCTTTGGCTGTAAATGTTCTATTCTGAAGAATGCGAATGATTGATTTGGAAAGTTCGAGGAAAAATCAGACGAAGGAATCTTCCTTGGCTATTCGACTTCAAGCAAAGCTTACAAGGTTTTCAATAAAAACTCAATTTGTGGAAGAATCTATGAACGTTAAGTTTCAAGATTATGTGCAGAATCAACCAAATCAAACTCAACTTGAAGAGTTTGAACCTGCTCTAGACTTAACAAAGTCTACTTCCCCCGAAGAGGTTCAGACTTCTGGAGAACAGCAACAAGCATATCAAGAAGATTCAACTGAAGTAGAGAATCAACAGACTTTCAAATCAAGTAGCAACAGGAAGCACAAGTCAAGTCATCCTAAAGAACTCATCATTGACGACATTGATGAAGGAATTCGCACCAGATCTGAAGGAAGAGAAGAGTCCAGTGTTTGGCACTTGTTTTTGAGATAGAATCAAAAGGAGTAGATGAAGCCTTGTCGATGAAAGCTAGATAGAAGTCATGCAAGAAGAACTCAGACAATTCAGCATCAACGATGTATGGGAGTTGATTCCAAAACTCAAGGGCAAACTGTGATTGAAACGAAATGGGTTTTTAGGAACAAGATGAATGAGAAAGGAAAAGTGATCAGAAACAAAGTAAGACTCATGGCAAAAGGATATACACAGGAAGAATGGATAGACTATGATGAGACCTATTCACTAGTAGCGAGGGCAAATCTGTGATTGAAACGAAATGGGTTATTACTTGCTTTTGCTTGTTTTAAAAATTTCAGGTTATTTCAGATGGATGTCAAAAGTGCATTCTTGAATGGATTCATACAAGAAGAAATCTATGTGGAACAACCACACGGATTTGAAGATCCAAGATAGCTAGACTCAGTCTATAGACTAAAAAAGGCCTTGTATGGGCTAAAGCAAGCACCTCGAGCATAATATGAAAGGTTGAGTAAGTTTCTAACTCAAAATGGTTTTGAAAAGGGAAAAGTTGATACTACTTTATTTATAAAAAGAGAAGGAAAAGATTTTCTGCTAGTAAAAATTTATGTATATGATATTATCTTTGGTTCTCCTAACGAAAGTCTTTGCAAGAAATTTTTGAGATCTATGTAGGATGAATTCGAAATGAGCATGATGGGTAAGTTAACTTTCTTTCTGGGATTGCAAGTTAGACAATCAAAGAAAGGTATATCCATTCACCAAGAGAATATGCCAAAAATCTAATCAAGAAATTTGGATTGAAGAATTGCAAGAAAATAGAGACACCTATGTCAAGTTCTTCAAAACTAGACAAGGATGAAGAATGGAAGAAAGTAGATTAGAAGCCATACAAAAGCATGATCAATTCTCTTCTCTACTTTACTACCTCTACACTTGATATTTATTTAGTGTATGCATCTATGCAAGATTTCAGTCTGATCTAAGGGAATCTCATCTAAGTGCTGTAGAATGCATCATTAAATATGTTGCGACTTATCTAAAGATGGGTCTATGGTATCCAAAAGAAGGAGACTTTACTTTACTTGGATATTCTGACGTTGATTTAGCCGGTTGTAGAGTCGACAAAAAGAGCACATCTGGTACTTGTCAACTGTTGGGAAATATGCTGGTATGTTGGTTCACAAGGAAGCAAAGTACAGTAGCTCTATCAACAGTAGAAATAGAGTATGTTGCTCTTGGTAGTTGTTGTTCTCAAATTTTATAGATAAGACAACAACTAAGATACTTTGGAATAGATGAATCCTGCACTAAGATCAGATGCGACAATACAAGTGCTATTAATCTCACTAGGAACATAATTCTTCATTCAAGGGCGAAGCATATAAAGATTCGACATCATTTTATAAGGGATCATGTCCAAAATGGTGAGATTTTGGTTCAATTTATTGAGTCAAAGAATCAATTGGAAGATATCTTCACGAATCCTCTAGAGAAAATCCTATTTGAGTCTATTCGCAACAAGTTGAATATTATTTCTCCTTTTGACTAAAGTCTAAAATTGGTGAAAAGGACTAACTTCAAGCTAGTATTTCTTTGAGAATCTCTCAAAACCTTAGAATACCGATTCTCTCTCGCACTCATTCGTACTCTCAAAATCCTTCTATAAGTTTCCACCTTTTCACTCAAACATGTCTTCAAAATTTCCCAAGTTTGCATCTATGTCGTTCTGAAGGAAATCCTCTCGGATTGCTAGTCAAGGTCCTCAAAGCATGCTAGAAGGACCGACGCATTTCAATCTCATTGAGGAAGACTTTTTGCGCAACTCTCCACAGCACTCTCCACAGAATCCTCCACACCAACCTGTGGAAGAGGAAGTCGAGCAAGACGCAGTTCCTCTCTGAACTTTGACACCCCAGGTTCTCTATAAGCATTACACTTATCTGAAGCAGGGTGGTTCTCCCATAACTTTTATTACTAATTTCCTAAGAGGACATGGGCATAGCAACGAGATTGCAGGTATCGCGTCGGAAGGTTTGGCAGACAAAGCTTTTCTTTATTTTCTTTCTGACCCTATATTTAGTTTTGAGCATCCTGAAAACAAGAATGATGATGAGCGGATTTATTCGAATTTCCAACCCAAAAAGGGTGTGTCTATTGATGTTCCTGGAGAGAGAAGGAGATTGTTTTGTTCTAAGGAGCACAAAAGGGCTTATACCCAGATGTTAAATAAAGGGGTGATAAACCCTCGAATGTGGATTTTAATTTCCTAGACTCGATCAATGTTGATTTAAGGGCAAAGTTGGCTACTCTTCAACTTGAAAAATTATGTGCTAAAACTGTGGCCAATCCAAAGTTGGCTGCTTTACTTTTTACTCAAATATGTCTTTTCTTGACTAGACTCACATTTAGTTTACTTTCTGTGAAAAAGCTTGTGTTGTGGATGTTGACACTCTCGCTGATATTCTAGGAGTAGAGAGAAGTGGCTTTCAATCGATCCAAATCTCAATCGGTCAAGCAACGCGTTACTTGGTGAAGGACGGGATGCCAACTAGGAGTATCACTTACTCTCGATTACTAGCATCCAGCGTTCTATTGCACAAAATTGTGATAAATTGCTTTAGACCTAAGGCAGCCTCCAAGACCGACGTGTCCAAATTCGAAGCAAAGATCATGTGGGCCATTTGCATTGGCATTCCTTTTTCTTTGCCCCACACTATTTTCCTACACATGTACAGGACAATCTTGAAAGAAAAAGGGTAGTTGCCTTACTCGGCTTTGATCACCAAGCTGTTTCGCCATTTCAAGATCCAATTCCCCTTTTTGCTTTGCACAATAACCATTAGTCCTATGGTGATAGAACTGAAGATGATCTTGAAGATGAGGTTGAAGGATTTAACAAAGGCAATTGAGCATCTAAAGAAAGAATCAACCAACAGAACCAAGGCAGAATTGACTTCTGCAAAGAAAAGAAAAGGGAAGAGTGTTGCCTAAGCAACTTCAAAGCAGTAAAAGAGGCGTGTCCTCCTGATAGTTGAAGAAGAAGAGGATGACCTTACCATCTCTACTCTTGCCTTGAGGAATCTTCAAGGAGTTGATTCTGAAGAAACATAGGAAGAAGAAGTTGAAGCAAAACCAGAAGCATAAATATAAGAGGAAGAAGAAGAAGAAGAAGATGAGCACAAAGAAAAAGTTGAGCTTGAAAGATCAACGGAGAAGGACCATGAAGAAGAAGACTCAGATGGAGCTAGTGGTGCCATACCACTTTCTAGACGAGGACCGAAAGGAGTTTTGAAGAAGAAATAGGAGATGCTATTTCCAAAAGACGAGAAAGAAAATCTACAAGGGAAGGGACGAGGAAGAAAAGGCTAAGAAGGAGAAGTCTCATCTCAACCTCGAAGGCAACAAGTCGGGGGAGATCTTGAGAAAATTCCTCCACATATTGCGAGTGATGGTAGAAGCGGATCCCCGCGGATCCCCAAGAAGTCTTTGCATCTCACTTTCCTTAAACTGAGATTGAAGAAGAGACTCACAATTAGGACAAGCAACAAGATGCTCGTACTCAAGTCGATGTTCCTCCATCTCTTGGTACTCCTCAAACTAACTTTGCGAAGCCTAGTGTACAAATTGAAACTAATCCCAACTATGCAAGGTTGGTCGAGCTCCTTTGGAGATGAAAGCTTAGCAATACGCAATGGAGTACGAGATTCAGAAGCTCTACACTGCCCTACAATCTTCCACAAACTCTCTTGATGGACTTCATGTCAAGGTACAATCTCTTGATACTAAAGTTGAGACTTTGAATCAAGGGGACGTCCAAAAGTTGTAGACAAAGTGGAAGAGGCGGAGACAGTCGCTTGAGGATTTCCAACTCATTCGAGCCCCCTAGACAAACCCGATTAATTTCATCTTTTCAATTCTATCATTTTGAAATCTCATTCTTTTTGCTATTGACAAAAATGGGGAGAATGAGTGCAGATTTGAACTTTGAATTTGTTTGCATTTGAATTTGTTTTGCAGATTTTATTTTTGATAACACTTTGAACCGGTTGTTCTTTTGAGATTTTGAACACTTATATTCTGTAGTTAATCTTTTATGGTTGTGATTGTGATTATGGATATGGATGATTGAATCTTGCTTAAACTTTCAAGATTGACAAGTTTTCTGTGGTTGCAGAATCGATGTTATCCAAGTCCTTAATAATCTGTTTTTATAAGTTATCATGTACTACTAAAGTATTGTTTTTCAGGATATAGTTCTTTAAATATGCAGGAAAGTTTTGTCACCATAGAAAAAATGGAGATTGTTAGAGAAAACTCCTATGTTGTTTTGAAGCTGAAAAAACTTATCTAAGTTCTATTGTGAAGATCGCCAAACTTTGTGTCAAAGTCTATCTACAATGAAGTCTGCCCACTCGACAAATTCCGGGCGAACGCAAGTGAAGAATGAAGACTTAACCAGACTCGGGATTATTTTTCTTTCTTCAAGGGTTCGGTTCGTATATGTTATATATGGTCTTATGGTTGGAAATATCACCTTCAAGATTGACTATCTTTATTGGAATCAATTTAGATACGTTAAATTTTTTCGGATAGCAAGTTAATTTGGAAAGAATCTACTTATGGAAACCAATATCCTGATTGTATGGGCAAATAGGATTGACGGGTTTTCATCACAATCTTCAAACGGCTCGAAGATCTCCTTGATTGATTCTGTCAAAAGGGTTAATTGGAAGAATTCTTTTGGAAAATGCCAACGGTCGAGAAGGCACAAATGAGTATTTAAGGAGACCTCTCTAGTTGTTTGATAATGTGCGTGAAAGAAAATTTCCAAAGTTTGAAGCTTCCCACTCACTTGTTATTCCTTACACTGTGCTGATATTTGTAGTTAAAAGAGAGAAAGACTCAAATAAAGACTTTGTGAGAGCAGTATATACTCTTCACTATGAAGTCGAGATCACAAGATTGTAAATTCTCTTTTGATTCTTAGTGGAATTTAGCCAAAATGTTGTCAGCGTGGGAGAGTGGACGTAGGCTTAATCTAAGCCGAACTACTATAAATTGCTATGTTCATTTTCTCTTCCCTAAACTCCTCTACTTTACTTACTGCGATATATTTCTATGCTTAGAAATAACCGTTAAAGTTTGAATCCTTCTACAAAGTCTAAAGTCAACCAGACTTAGGTTAAAAATAAAGTTTTTCATTGCATTTACAAAAAATTGTTTTCTCACTTATTCACCCCCCTCTAGGTGTAAATACTAGCGCTGTCAAATTTAAGGGATGAGAGAGACAGGAGAGAGGGGGGGGAGCTCTAATGGTGGGAATGGGACTAGGGGTGCATTTGGATGGGCATTTAGAAAGCCCCTTCAAGCCCCAAAGCCCCTTCACCCCAAATTGGGGTGTTTGGCAATCATTCTTCAAGGGGCTTTCAAGTGAAAGTCGACCATTGGGAATACTGAAAGCTCAAGGCAGGTGGAGCTTTCGGCATTTCAGAATGTCGAGGGCTCATTTAATGAAAATTAGTAAGTTGTCTATTTTACCCTAAAAACTTTACCGAAAAACCAATTTTACCCATTTGTAAAACTAAAACCCTCGATGGCGTTCTCTTTGCACCATTCCCCATCGCTTTGCACCCTTCCCGTCGTTCTCTCCCTCGTGATGACTGCGAGCTCGACTGCACCCTTCCCCACCCTTCCCCCATCGCTTTCTCCCTTGTGAAGACTGCGAGCTCAATTGCGCTATTTACTGCTCAACTACACTTTCGCTGCTCGACTGCACTTTTGGATTGGAATCTTTTGTGGCTTTGGTGAGCTCTTTTTCGCTCTTCTCCTTGTGTGGCAGGCTTTACTCTTTCTCTTCCTTGCTCTTCTTTTAGGTGTTAGTTCATTTTGGCTCTTGAACGGTGGGTTTCGTGGGAAGGAGTTGAGGAGTCTCCTTGAGAGCTTGCTCGGCGTTTGAACTCTCTACTCTCCAGTACAGTTACCCATTTGATGTCTGAATGTTTCTTTGTTAGTCAATTGATTTCTTTGCACTAATCAAGAATCCTTTCGCTTTCTCATGCTTTTCTGTTTTGGGTTTCTCAACCCCTTCGGTCTTGTCATGTGTGAGGACAATGTGCGCTGATCAATTTCTCTGCACTAATCAAGAAAGCTTTCGTTTTCTCCTACTTTTATGTTTTGGGTTCCCGAACCCCTTCATTCTTGTGATATGAAGACAATAAAGTGGGCTTATTTTTGCATAATCATCCAAGCATTCGTTTTCCTTTGTGGTATGCAATTTGATTAAGTGATGGCGTATGATGAATTTATGCATCCTTTGTTAAATTCCTTATTTGTCAAATTGAGCAGTGCTGGTTTTCTCAATTTATGTCCATTTATTAATTGCTTGTGAAAAGAATTGCTCCGTTTCGTGGCTTTTGAGATGGGTTTTGTCGGGAAGGGCTTGTGGTCTATCAAGTTGGTAGCTTTTGCTTGTTCTTTGTTGCTGAATAGGAATGTGAAGTGCAAGAGTTGTTATTGGTGTGATATTCGGTAGTTTTGGATTTCACAATTGGTCTTTCTGGGTGATGACTTGATGAGACGGGGAGGGTGTTGAGAGTGATGGGGTAAAGGGTCTTGATTGTGACGCTATGAAATGAGTTCATGGCTAAGTCCACCTCAAGGCATCTGTCATGATATATATTCTTTTTATCAACAACCGCTAATTTTTATCCACATGCTTATGCATGGTGGCTTTAGTGGAAATAAGAATTTCAAGGGTTCATTTGTCCAACAGCTTATTATGCATGATGGTTGTTGTGATGCATGTTGAAGTAAGATAAAGCAAGTTGATGCTTGTCCAAATGTTGATGCTTTATCAAGCTTTGGTGAAGAGGGAATTTCCCCTTGTCTTGAGTTATGATTTGTTGAGTTCTCTTCAAGTTCTCAAACAAATTAGGCTTAGTGTTGGAGAAAACTTCCTTGAGAGTTTTGAAGCTAACAAAACGTTTCCATCAGTCTAGTCTAAAGACTTGCAGACTCTTTCATCAAAGTCCGAAGACCGCCGGACTGTCAGACTCAAGATTTAAAGTCTATCCTCATCGACAGTTTCTAGACCGTTGAAGAAAACTTATCCAGAACTGAGTATGTTGTTAATGATTTGATTCTATCGACTGGAAAAGATCTCTTGGCGGGATATAGCATTTCGGAATCCTTTATTCAAGTTGAGATTGATTCGGGGATTTTGGATCTGTTGATTGACGAAATATACTTGGAAGGTTCTACTTATGGAAACCTAGATCCCGATTGTATGGGCGAGTAGGATTGGTGGGCTATTGTCATATTCCTTAAATAACTCGAAATCTCCCTAATTGATTCTCGTCCAACGGGTAGATTGGAAGAACTCCTTTGGAAAGTGCCAACGGGTGTGATGGCATGAAAGAGTATATTAGGAAGACGTTCCAGTTATTCGAGTGTGTGCGCGATGAAGAAATTCTAAAGTTTGAAACTCTTTATTCTTTGTCAATTTGATTGTTGAGCGTGAACTTGTACTCAAAAGAGAGTTTATACTTGCGTGAGACCTTGGAGAAAGTGTAGGGAGTCTCTACACTCGTGATCAAGGAAGAGCTATACTTGTAACAACTCTTTTGATTCTTAGTGAAATCTAGCCGGTGGGCTATCAGTGCAGAAGAGTGGACGTAGGCTTGGACTAAGCTGAACTACTATAAACCTTGTGTTCTTATTCTCTTCCCTAATCTCTTCTACTTTGATCATAACTCTATTTGATTATTAGAGTCTAATTTTCTTTTCATAATCCATTGTTAAGCAACGTTGATTTAAAAGTAAAGTTATATACTTTACTCTGCAATATTTTGTTTTCACACCTATCCCTTCTAGGTGCTCGTACTAGCTTTCACAATTGGTATCAAAGCTTGTGTACTCATTTAAGTTGAAATGTTTTTACTTCAGAGTTAAAGATTCATGGCTAGTATGTTGGCTTCAGGTCTGGTTGAAAGGCAAAGCAATACTAGACCACCTTATTTTGATGGAAAGGAATACAACATATGGAAAAACAAGATGAAGGCATTCCTAAGATCAAAGGATTCTCTGGAATGGGACGTGGTAGAAAAAGGAATCATTCCTAAAGCTGCAACAATCTCAAAAAGAGGAAAATAAGTTGTTGAGTCCAGTGAAATGACTCAAGAAGAGATAACCAAGAGACAAGCTCTTGATGCAAAAACAATTTATTCCTTATATTGTGCATTATCTCATACTGAATATAACATAATATATTCTTGTGAAACAGCTAAAGAAGTCTGGGATAGATTGCACATCACCTATGAAGGAACCGATGAAGTGAAAGAAACTAGCATTCAAGATGAAACTAGGAGAATCTATCACTGACATGTTTAGTCGTTTTACAAAAATCATGAATGGTCTTGAGTATCAAGGTCAACCAATCTCTGGACCCATGAAGGTTAACAAGTTACTGCGTGGACTGTCCAAAGATTGGAATCACATAAAGACCTCAATAAGGGAGACACAAAGAATCATGCCACTTTCTGTTGACGAATTGGTTGGCACTCTTCAATTTTTTGAAGTGGAACAAATCAATGAAGATGAAGATCCCAAAGGTAAGAAATCCATTGCATTAAAATCTAATGATGATTCTAATATGACAGATTCTAAAGACGATATGGACGATGAAGAGCTTGCTCTCATGATAAGAAGGTTCAGAAAAATGAACGAAAGGAAGAAGATTCAATCCAAATAAATAAAGTTCTCAAAAGTTACAAAATAAATCAGCTAAGAATGATGAATCCAACAAGGATGTCTGCTTTGAATGCAAGAAAAAGGGACACATTAGACCCAACTATCCCCCGCTGAAGAGAAAGAACGAAAAGGCTGAGAAATATCGAAATGCACTTAAAGTAGAAACTTGGAGTGATACCAAATGTGAGGAAATTGATGATGATTATGCCAATATTTGTCTCATGGCACAATCAGACTCAGATTCAGACTCTGAGACAGACTCAGACTTAGACAAGTGAAATCGAGGTAAGTAATTTAAAAATTCCTACTAAAGTCTCTAAATACATTGATGAATTGTGTCTTAATCTCAAAACCTCTCAAAATGATTTCCAAACTTAAAAAGGAAAATTCTGTATTGAAGCAACATGAGACTATTTGGAAAGAAATGGTTGAAAGTTTAGATAAAAGTGTTATTACTTTGAAAGAAAGTGCAGACAATCTTTCAAAAGAAAATGCATTTTTGAAAAATGATATCTCAAGCATTTCTAAAAGGTTCTCTATAAGATCTGAGAAATCGAGAAAAGATTCTTTCAGCACAAAGACCTTACTTCAACAAATCAGGTTTGGGAATGACTACTAAAACCATTCCTCTAATTGATTTTCCTAAGGTAAAGGAAAGAATTAAACAAAGACCTACAAAAGATTCTTACAAAAATCATTTCCAAAAAGTTTTTGTAAAACCCGTAGGCCGCAAAGGTTCTTAAATGTTCTAAGTGTAATAGCTCAGATCATTTTGAGAAAGAATGCCCTATGATTAGGAAACCTGTTAAGAGGGCTTGGGCAAAGACTGTATATTGTACTAACACCATTGGACCCAAGAAAATATGGGTACCAAAGAAAGCTTGAGTTTCTTTTCTAAAATGCAAAGTTACTATCAAGAAAAAGATTAAATGGTACTTGGATAACAGATGCTCAAGACATATGATAGGAGACTCAAATTGTTTCATAAAACTTGTGAAAATTAATGGTGGAAAAATCTCTTTTAGAGGAAATAACAAAGGTAGAATTGTGGGATACGGAACCGTAAAAATTGGAAGTCTCACGATCAGTAATGTTTCCTTAGTGGAAGGATTCAATTACAACTTGCTAAGTATCAGCCAGCTGTATGACACATGTTTCAAAATCAACTTTCAAGAAGAAATATGTTCAGGAACCAATAAAGACTCCTCTCAGACTTTCACGGGGCGAAGACATGGAAATATCTACCTCTTGAATATCAAACCAGATGAAGCCCAAGTCTAATCTCAATTCAAGAGGAAGCAAAATTATGGCACAGAAAACTTGGGCACATCAACATGAAGCAAATAACCAAAATCTCAGCAAAGAAGCTTGTTCATGGACTACCCAAACTGACATATCAAAAGTCCGATCTATGCACACCATGCGTGTTGGGAAAACATGTAAGAAATTCATTCAAACCAATAAATCAAGTGTCCACTAGTCATGTACTGCAACTCTTGCATATGGATCTCTTTGGACCAACCAGAACTCAGAGCATTGGAGGTAAAAAATATTGCATAGTAATTGTGGATGATTATTCACGATTCACTTGCGTATATTTTTTGGCAAGTAAGTCTAAAACCTTTTCTTATTTTATAAAATTTGCTAAGAAAGTCTAAAATGAGAAAGTGTATGTTATTTCAAGTATACGGACAGACCATGGAGGTGAATTTGAAAATCAAGACTTTGCTAAATTCCCGTGATGAATGCGGCTTTCAGCATGTGTTCTCTTCACCATATACTCCAGAGCAGAATGGAGTTGTGGAAAGGAAGAATAGATCACTGCAGGAAATGGCTAGAACTCTTTTAATTGAAAGTAACATTTCCTCTCATTTTTGGGCTAAAACAATTTCTACAGCGTGCTATATTAGTAATAGAGTCTTCCTAAGGCCTATTTTGGAGAAAACTCCTATGAGTTATTCAAAGAAAATAAGCCAATTGTTTCGTATTTTCATGTGTTTGGATGTAAATGTTTTATATTGAAAAATGCAAATGATCGAGTTGGTAAGTTTGAAGAAAAGTCAGACGAAGGCATCTTCCTTGGATATTCAACCACCATCAAAGCTTATAGAGTATTCAACAAAAATACTCAATCCGTGAAGGAATCGATGAATGTCAAATTTCAAGACTTTATGCAAAATCAATCGATTTAGACTCAACTTGAAGAATCTGAACCGCTCAAGACTTTACAAAGTCTAAATCTCCGCATAACTCGTACTTCAAAAGACCAGCATCAAATGATCATTGAAGAATCAAATGAAGAAAAAGATCAACAGTCTGACATATCGACCAGCAACTGTAAGCACAAGTCCAGTCATCCCAAAGATCTCATTATTGGTGATATTAATGAAGGAATTCGCACAAGATCTAGAAAGCGTGAAGAGTCTAGTGCTGTGGCTCTCATTTCTGAAATAGAACCCAAGAGCATAGAAGAAGCTTTAACTGATGAAAGTTGGATTGAAGCTATGCAAGAAGAACTCAGGCAATTCAACATCAATGATGTCTGGGAATTGACTCCTAAATCAACAGCAAATCTATCATTGGAGCTAAATGGTACAATTTCTGCTCTTGCATTGAAAAACTTACGTTGTTCTGTTCCAGAGACAGAGGAGAGATAGGATCAAGACAGAGAAGAGATCGAATAAAGGAGTGAAGAGACAGAATCAATGGAGAAAGAAGCAGAGGAAGAAAGGATTGTGGAAGAAGAAGAGGGCAGAGGTGAACAAGAGGAAACAGAGTATAAAGAGTACTTCTCACCGTCCGAAGGTAATGAAACAGGGGGAGATGCTGAGAAAAGAGGTACATCTTCAATTGCTTCTACTAGTGAAGGATTTAGTCGTTCACCTGCAGATCCAAAAGACATCTATGCCTCTCAATTCCCTGAGGAAGGCCATGAGGTTTCATCGCCAAATCTGAGTGATCGTGCTGACTTGCCATCATATGTCAATACACCTACCGATCGTGCGGAAGTCGGTACTAAATCGATAATTCAGAGACTTTTGCAGGCGCTTGATGTTCTTATGGAGATGCGATGCCAAATTTATGCTCTGGGATGTGAAGTTCAGAACTTGCAGAATGCAGGTCAAGCCTCTTTAGTTTCCTTGCATGATCAAATTCATGCCCTTACTCTTCAAGTTCAAGCAAATGCCAAGGGTGAAGATGTAGCTCAATTGAAGGAGGATTTGAAAAAGCTAGAAGGGATTGTCTAGTCAATGGGAGATTTCCAGCTTGTTCGTTTTTTAAAGCAATCCTAATTCTATTCTCTTTTCGTCTCTACCTTTTTAATGCCGACAAAAAGGGGAGAGATGTTGTGCGATTTGAGATTTGAGATTTAACTCTTGACTTTTTTTTTTTATTGACTTTACTTTTTGTTTGGTTGTTTGGTTGTGACTGGATTTGGATTTGGATTATTTGATCATTTGTTTATTTTAAGCACTAATTGGTATTTCATGGCAAAGATAGTTGTTCATTTACAGGACTAACTTATTTCCTGTGGATGCAGATTTAAATGTTGTCATTACTAAGCCAATTATCTTTTGTGAGATATCCATATTTGCTTGAGTATTGTTTTGCGGGTCAAAGATATCCAAATCTGCAGGAAAGTTTTGTCACCATCAAAAAGGGGAGATTGTTGGAGAAAACTTCATTGAGAGTTTTGAAGCTGACAAAACATTTCCATCAGTCGAGTTTGAAGACTTGCAGACTCTTTCATCAAAGTTTGAAGACTGCCGGACCGCCAAACTCAAGATTTAAAGTCTATCCTCATGAACAGTTTCTAGACCGTTGAAGAAGATTTATCCAGAACTGAGTATTTCGTTAAGGATTTGATTCTATCGACTGAAAAATATCTCTTGGCTAGATATAGCATCTCGGAATCCTTTATTCAAGTTGAGATTGATTCAAGGATTTTGGAACCGTTGATTGGCGAAGTATACTTGGAAGTTTCTACTTATGGAAACCTAGATCCTGATTGTATGGGTGAGCAGGATTGGTGGGCTATCGTCATATTCCTTAAATAACTCAAAATTTCCCTAATTGATTCTGTCCAATGGGTAGATTGGAAGAACACATTTGGAAAGTGTCAACGGGTGTGATGGTATGAAGGAGTATATAAGGAAGACGTTCAGTTATTCGAGTGTGTGCGCGATAGAGAAATTCCAAAGTGTGAAGCTCTTTGTTCTTTGTCAATTTGATTGTTGAGCGTGAACTTGTACTCAAAAGAGAGTTTATACTTCTGTGAGACCTTGAGGAAGTGTAGCAGAGTTTCTACACCGTGAATCAAGGAAGAGCTATACCGTAACAACTCTTTTGATTCTTAGTGAAATCCAGCCGATGGGCATCGGTGTGGAAGAGTGGACGTAGGCTTGGACTAAGCCGAACCACTATAAACCTTGTGTTCTTATTTTTTCCCTAATATCTTCTACTTTGATCGTAACTCTATTTGATTATTAGAGTCTAATTTTATTTTCATAATCCATTGTTAAGCAGCATTGATTTAAAAGCAAAATTATATACTTTACTCTACACAATTTTGTTTTCGCACCTATTCACCCCCTCTAGGTGCTCGTACTAGTTTTCACAGTTAGTTTTTAGGACTCACAAGCACTATGTTAGTTCTGAAGAGACTCTTGATCGATTTATGATGTGTATTTGAACTGTCAATTGATGATGGTCTTTATCTTCATCTTTTGGCATATGCAAAGTTTATCTAGGATGCACACAATTTGTTCACTTTGTGCTAAGGTAGGACCGTATGATTCATTGTGCTGGGAATCTCTGGGTGTTCTTGTTAGTTGCTATCATGGTGAGAAATGGTGACTTAGGTGAAAGGTTGAGTTAAGATGATATATCTTCTTGTCCTTCTCCATATTAAATGGAGCGATAGCATTTAGGTACATGATTTGGTAGGCTTTTGGTGTCTTTTGACAAGTGTCATGTAGAAACGGTTTAGGTTGTATCTATGTGGTCCATGTGAAGGTACCTCAAGCCATCCAACCTTCTTTTATGAGCAAGCTACTTATTGTTCACATTAAACTCAGTGTTGGAAACATAGGAAGTTGTGGCAGTGTCTCGTCCATAAGTGCATGGAGAGTACATCTATGGGAGGGAGAGGGGGAGGGAGAGGGAGAGGGGGAGAGTTTATAACAGTAATCGGTCTTGTTGAGGATTGTTCAGTTCATGAACTTGATTAGCTTTGAGTGGGAAATGCTTTCTTGTTCATGTCCCATTTCAAGGAACCCACAAAATGAAAAGATGCTCTTAACAGGATGTCAAATTTTGAGTTAGTAGATGCCTTATGTTATGCTTATGACAATGTGGATTGCATATATTGTTTATTGTCTTTAAACTCAAATTGCATTTTTTTTTATGTTGCTTTTATTAGTAGATGGCAAGTTCATCGAAGGAAAATGCATTTTGGAGCCCTGAAGATGATGTTGAAACCTTTTGTAAGTTGTGCGTTGAACAAATTGACAATGACAATCGTCCCGCAAACAACAAAAGGGATGGATGGATGGTTATAATCAAGAAGTTTGAGGACCCAAGGGCAAAAAAAATATGATAAAGGTCAAATGAAGAGTAAGTGTGATAATCTTAAAGAAGATTGGAAAATATGGAGAACATTGGTCCTAAAGGAAACTAGATTAGGATGGGATCCAAAAAGAATACCATTGATGCAAGTGATGAATGGTGGCAGAGGAAACTTCAGGCTTTTTTTTTCCCTTCTTTTATTAATTTTTTTAAGTTCATCTTTTTTCTATAAAACTCATGAAAATATTTATTATAATAAGAAAATCCTAAGGTTAGAGTTTTTAGAACGAAATGCATACATTCGGATCTTCAAGTTTTGTTGGATAGAATGTTTAGAAATATTGTTGCCACTAAAAGCATCACATGGAATCGTATAAGGCTTATGTATTGATGAGGATGTTATGGCCACACAATTTACCATCGGTGGTTCGGCAGGATTTACTGATGATAATATAGAGGGTGATGAGGGTGGAAAGACTAGTGAACAACATCGAAATAAATAAATAAATAAAAACGTCGCAGAGTTCGGTGAGGCAATTTCAAGGAAAAAACAAAAGAAATTGAGTACGGCTGATAAGCTAGCAACGCAAATGGAGATAATTTGTTCAGCTATTGAAAGTAGAAGCTATGCCAAAGAGTTTGATCTTTACAAGGAACTCATAGAGACATTAAAAGCTATACCCGAGATTAAGCAAGACCAAGAGTTATATTTTTTGGCACTAGATTATTCTTCGGAAAAGAAAGATAATAGGCAAATCTTTATGAACTTGGATGGTAATCAAGAAAAAGTCACATGACTCAAGTATAAGTTTACACAACGTAGGGCTCACTAGGATATTTGCCATTTATATTTTTCATGTGTAACGTTATTGTATTGTGATACATATTTGCACTACTTATTTATATTAGTTGGCGGGACATATTTATGTTATATTATCAGACTTGTTTCTAATTTGTGTTATTTTTATTGAGTGGAGTTTGCATACATACATATTTACATATGTACATACATACATATACATATATATATGATAAGTGTTTTTTGTTGATGAATGATTTAAATAATTTGTTATATCTCTTATTCTAATTCTATTTTGTTACTTTAATTAGTTATGGATGATTTTCCTTAAAGGAAAAACCATGAAAAAAAAGGAAGAAGAATATTGGCAACTTGTGCAGCTGCACATACCTACTGTGTTTATCGTGCAATATATAGTAAAAATACCATGCATGACCTCATCATATACAGAAAATGCATGATTAAGAGAGTTGATGTACATGGATGCTAATCTTGAGAGGTTTTATTGAATGTTTAGAATTGATAGAATTGTGATTAAGAATTTAATGAATGATTTAGTGACACGATATGGTTTGCAAGGATCTAGAAATATTGATATTGCAGAAATGTTAGGATTGTTTCTTCATATTTTAGGACATAATATAGGTAATAGATTAGCACAAGAGCGCTTTTAGCATTCTGGGTAAACCATATGCAGGCTATTTAGTTTAGTTTTGAATAAAGTATGTGAAATTGGAGCAGATTTGATTCAACCATTCGATCGACAATTCAAGGAAGTTCCAAAGAAGATCAGGAATAATACAAAATCTTTTCCACATTTTAAGGTAATTTACGATTATACAATAGAAAATATAAATTAAATATAAATTAAATAATATTCTTGTTCTTGTTTTAGGATTCCATTGAGCTATAAATGGTACTCATATTCCAACAGTGGTACCTATGAGTGAGCAACTTCGTTTTATTGGTCGAAAAGGAACACCGACGCAAAATGTGATGGCCGTGTGTAATTTTAACATGGAATTTACTTATGTGTGGGCCGGTTGGGAGAGAATAGCTCATGATACTCGTATCTTTCATGAAGCCATTAGGAGACATGATTCATAATTTCCTCATCCTTCAAAAGGTTCGTTAATTAATGGTTTTTACGCATTATATATGTATGTGTTATATGTTGATTAAATTTACAACATTTTTATGTAAGTAAATATTATTTGGTTGATGCTGGTTATCCAAATCCCGCAGGTTATTTGGGGCCATATAAAGAAGTTAGATATCATTTACCTGAGTTTCAACGAGGTCCTCAACCGATAGGTTATAAAGAAGTGTTCAACCGTGCTCACTCCTCACTATGATTAGAAATTAAACAAGCTTTTGGCGTATTGAAGAAGAAGTTGAAAATTTTAAAGAGTATGCCAAGTTATCCATATACAAAGCAAGTGAAAATTGTGATAGCAACGATGACTTCGCACAATTATATACGAAGAAATGCCGTGAATGATGTAAATGGGGAGGGTAATGCTTCAAATGATGATGTAGCATCTAATATGACACGTTTACGTTATCAAATAGTTATGAATTTGGGAAGTAATTAAGGATATTTGTAATTTTTAAGGATAATGAGCTTCTTTCTCAACGCATATGTTATCATATTTTTATTGTAATGAAAGTATTCTTCTTGTAATTGAGAAAGAGGGCACGTAAATTTTTTCCATTTGATGTTTTTTAGCAAAAAAAAAAGGAATTTTAATTTTAATAAAATTGTTTACACAACATTTTTAACATTATTGTCAAATATAAATTAAAAAAGTCGCAAACATTATTTTTTTAATTTTAAACAAATTAAAATTAAAATATTTAGATTAATCACCAAAGGAGATTTGCAAATGTGTTTTCTACCAAATTGTATTTCTCTCAAGTTGCTTTTCAAAGCAGAATTTACCAAACAATCTTTGCATTTTCCCGATGAGTTTTCCAAATGTCGAATCAAATGCACGCTAGACAACCCCCAATGATACGTAGCACAAAAGAAAAATAAAAAGGTAGAAGGGATGTGCGGTTTAACAAGAAAATAGAATGAGATTTCAATTTCCTAGGAAAACCGGACAAGCAATTTATGGGAACATGTGGGGTCAGACTGCATAGAAGGGATGTGCGGTTTAACAATAAAATTGAATGAGATTTCAATTCCTAGGAAAACCGGACAAGCAAGTTATGGGAACATGTGGGGTCAGACCACATTCCCAACAAAGATATGACCACTGGACGTACATGGCGAAGATGGACGACACCGTGCATAATCAGGCTGAGAGAGAGAGTGAGAGAATGGTGAACACTGTCAAGATTTACAAGCCCTTGTTGCGAGCGACTATGAAGCTCGCCGGCGTGAGACCTCAAAAGATCGAGGTCGAACCGGGGACTGTCATGAACATCTGGGCTCCGAGCCGACTCAATAAGAATGCCAACAACGGTAAAAAACCTGCCGTCGTCTTCCTCCACGGCTTCGTTGGCGATGGCATCCTGACGTGGCAGTTCCAAGTCCTCGCCCTTGCGAGGGACTATGCAGTCTACGTGCCGGACCTCCTCTTCTTCGGTGGTTCCTCCACCGGCGACAGCCGCAGGACTGTGGGATTCCAGGCGGAGTGCCTGGCAAGGGGGCTGGCAAAGCTGGGAGTGCAGCAGTGCACAGTGGTTGGGTTCAGCTACGGCGCGATGGTGGCGTTCAGGTTGGCCAAGTTGCAGCCTGAGCTGGTCGAGTCGGTGGTGGCGACGTGCTCTGTCCCGGTGCTGACGGAGTCGCTGACCCGAGAGCGCTTAGAGAGGTTGGGGTTTCCGACGTGGTCGGAATTTCTGTTGCCTGATTCGGCGAGTGCACTGAAGAAGTTGCTTGGAATTGGCAGCTTCCACTTCCCTAGACTCCCCAAATGTGTTTTCAAGCACGCTTTAGAGGTACGTCCCAAAGCGAACTTTTCTAAGATCATGCACGAAAACCTTTGCTCTATCTAGAGGTTCTTAGTCCGTTATCTAAATAATCGGTCGATTCTCCAATAGCTGCTTTTAAATTTTCATAACGTTATGATGTGAATGAAATGCATTTGTCAATTATGTGTAATCGAAACTACCAAATCAAAATAAAATTATCAATTCACTGATGAGTTGTCGATTTATTATGTATCTCATCGGAATTTATCGTTTTTACTTTTCAAATTATATCTTTTATCCATATCTAGCATGAGTATCCTATTTTGATTGTTTTAGAACAATTTAACGTAATTTTTGTTCTTTACAATCCGATGACATATAAATATATGTTATTTTCGAAAAAATGCTCTTAACAAAACGAGGAAAGTTGCAGGCCTGGCTTTCTTGAAATTTCGATAGCCTTTGTCTCTGTTTTTCCTTTTAGACTTTCACAAGCTATATAGGACGAGCCAAGGTGGTTGAGAATTTCAATAGTTATATGTTTTCATTTCTAACTCCGAAAATGCATTCTCTTAAATTTATGTAGGACCAAGCACTAGAGTTGATGGATGGTAGTTGACAATATCAATTGATTACACAAATTTTTGCTTTTCTTGTCAGATATCCATGGCAATCTTGATTTAAATGTGCCTTTCCAAGCAACCTTTGCACTTGTAGCCTTACGTTGCTAGCATGTCAAGAGTGCATTACGAGTGACAATATTAAATTGACAAAATGTGTGCAGCTTCACTTAATATATTGAAAAAAAGATCATAATAAAGTGGATTTTAACATAACATGTTGCGCTAATCATCATTTTATCATGGCAATGCGATATAGTTTAGTCGATTTATGTTTAAATTTGAATCACCTAGATATCTATTATTGATCATTTAATCAAATTGACTTTTTGATTTCGATTTTATAGCATAATTTTAATGTTATCTCTTTTTATTTCTCTCCCACCAAAAGCATTTTCAACTATAGTTGACCCTAGGTATAAGATTGGTGAAATGTTTCATTGTTTTTAATTTGTGTAATATTTTGTTTTGGATAGTTTAATGCAATTTTAGCGTAAGTATATAATATTTCTAATTTTGGTGCTAATGACTAATTGCTTGGTTATGCTTTTATTATATTGAGTAAATGATTATGTTTCTTAACTTTTCCAATAAGATGCTATTTTAAGTAAATGATTGCGGAACCTATAATTTGTGTGGCAAAGTCCTCTAAATTAGATGACTCTAATTGATTCTTTTCATCATCAATACCCTTAATCATTTTGAATCTGTTGTTGAATTAATCAATTTTAATTTACGAACATAACTAGAAAATTAAAATTCTGAAATTTCAGCTTTATATGTTTTGACCAATGTAAAATGTAGAGTAATAAAGAAGAAAATCGATAAGAAGTGAGAAAATTGGAGGAGAGAGAGTAACCATGTGTCGTCACCCTCTACGTCTACCCTAGCCTTAGTCGTTGGCACCTATACTGTCCTGTAGTCACCTCCATCATCACAAATGTTCCTTCTTTCCACATATTCGAATTTAGTCGATCAATTATTGTTATAATAATATTTTGTTACTATTTCTTTTTGCTCAAGAGCTTATCAAAGTTATGAAGAAATACTCGTGATTATTCAAATAATTGTTTGTTTTCTCTATAATATTAAATTTTTTAAATTCCTATGGGGACCGCATTACAACTAAGTGTGTTCATGACAAAAGGATTTGATTGCATGAACCATTGTAATTAGAGTATTCATCAGTGTTAAAAGTTTCAAAAATTTATATAAGAAGTACAAAAATTAGAGGATCGATAATAGTATTAAGGGAAAATTCTAAATAAAGGCATAAAGTGCTTTCATTTTTTAAATAAGAGTTTGAAGTGTCCTCATTTTTTCAAATGAATTTGAAATGAATCTTATTTCAAAAAAATGGCCTAAGTCACCGGTTGACAAGGGCATTTTTTTCCTTTACATTTTTTATTTTTTCCCTTTTTTTCTTTTTCGTATTAGATAATAAATAAATTTAAAAAAAAAAAAAAAGAAGGGAAGAAAATCAGGTTAGCCCTCGTTCGCGCGCCCCCACCATTGCCGAGAAGGGCTGGCAATGGTAGGGGATGGTCGGCCAAGGGTCGACGAGGGTCGCCACTAGCAGGGGGTCGGTTGCGAGTGGCGGCCCTTGACCGATTCTAGGCTAGGCATTGACCTCGCCAGATTTGGGTGAGAGCTGTGACCCCCGCCCAAATCTCGGGTGAGGGCTACAAACCCTGCCTACAATTGGCAAGGGTCATTGGCCACTAGCTAGGGCTTGGCGACATTTGGCAACTCTTGATTGGCCATTCCCCACCATCATCGGCCCATTTTTTTAATATAATTTAAATGATATTTAAAATAAAAATTATATTGGAAAAAATGCCCTTAGCTAGTCAAGTGAGTCAGGTCCTTAGTTGAAACTTTTATGGCTACTTCAGGCCTCTATTTTAAATAATATCCATTTCAGGTCTTTATTTTGAGAAAATAAGAGCACTTTAAACCTTTATTTGGAAATTTCTCTAGTATTAGTTTAGAAACTTTGCAATTGATAAATTCTCAAAGGAAATTTTTTATATAGGTCCTTGGGGGCTACTATCGGATCATAGTTTGAAAAATGCTATTCACAAAAACACACGGACATGTAGGACTTGGATTGACTACGATATTTTTCTTAAGGTGAATTTATTTGAATTTTTCAACACGTACCATTACCATTTTGGAATATTATGGTACGGATGCCTCTCAAATAAATTTTTGACTGACAATTTTCTTTTACGAATGAAGTTGATTCTACTTATTTTAAATATGTGGTCCTTAGTCTTAACTATGGGAAGGTACATTACTCATCAATTCATCACTTGTTTCATTCATTCATCTCAAACAATATATTCGGTGAGTTAAATTTTGAGAAACTTTAGATTTAATAAGTGTGGGCCCCACGAGAATTTTATCAAATCTAATGATCCAGATACATTTTACTATATATAGGACTTGGAGAATCTCTCAATTACAAAGTGAGGACTTGACTTTGCTTCAAATTGATGAAGACATTTATTATTCAAAACATCGGTAGAAGGAAGAATTTTCACGAGTCTTAACATGTTGATGTCATATTGGACTAAGTGCTTTTCATATGTGCACATTGTATTGATCCATTATGTGATACGAGTTTTTCTACTAATTTTATTTTTAGTAGAATGTTAAAGTATCCCATATCATGTATCTACAAGGTTTATATATTCTCTATATATATGTGATCTATTTTCACTTATTAGTTTAGGCTTTTGAGTGGATAACTTTAACAATGTATTAGAATAAGGTGTTGCCCCAATTTATTTTTCACATGCGGGCCCTCATTTGTCAAATTTCATGTGTAATTCGTAATCCCACTTGCACATAAGAGTTGGACATGCTTATACAGAATGCTAAAAAAATTTCATGGGATAGACTAACAATGAAGATGGCAAGTAGTTACCAACTCTCTAATTTACATCCATCACAAACGTACTATCAATACAAGATCTATGATTCAATAACTTGTGGTCTATGTCACTCGCCTGTGTCTATCGAGCTACCACATCATTCATTGTCGTCCTACTAGCCAGCACGGATGCTGCTACCTTCTATTGTCTACGTTCCATTTAGCTGAAGTTGTTAGAAATGCACAGCAAAAAGTCAATACTTTTATCTAGAGATTGTCAAGATAGAGACTAAGTCCAAGCTTGTCAATATATTTAGTTGAATCTATTTTCACTTAAAAATTTAAATTAATGAGTTTTGAGCCAATTAAGATATATTAATTATTTCACACCATATTTATTTTTCAACATGAGACTTTTCAAATATAACTTATGTATGCACGACAGAAGTAGAGGGCTTGGTTCATGACCTCAGAGGTTAGAGACGCCACATCGTTTGTTGTGATCATTTTGGGAGAGAGAGAGATCCTTTGCACATGGACACGGTAGCATCTTGCCAACATGATAGGCCCCACGGGCGAGGCCAAAGATGAGTCGTTGTTGACTAGTCGAAATAGAATTGAATAAGATATGATATTAAATCTGAATATTCTACTAGATGTTATTCATTGTTTTGTGAACTATAGTAATATAGTCAAATATGTTCATATTCTATCATGTTCATTGTTTGGTATAAACGATATATCAATATTATTAAATATGAAAATGCACAATCTGATATGTTAAGAATCTCTTATAATTCACTAGTTAATTTTAATTTTAGCAACTAAATAACTAATTACCTCAACAATCATAGTGCGGGAATATATATAAAAGGTTATACAATTTGTGTACCTAATATTTCCCAATAAGCAAAACTAATTACGTCGACAGTGATGATCGTAGAATATGTGGAAATTTGGTTACACAATCCGTGCATCTAATATCACCCAATAAAAATAAAAATAAAAACCCTAATCCTCTATGTGTGAGTGCGTTCGTGTGTGTGCGGATGCACATGGACGCGTGCATCACGTGCTGTTGTTGATAACATTCGCACAAGGGAAGCCAGTGTTTTAGCCACGACGATTAGTAGAACCTATGATTAGTTACATCTTCTTTGAAAATAGTAAATGCTACACGAGTTTTTACCTTTGGAAACAGATATGCGTCTCCACATCGATTATTATTGTGTCTTTATCTACAACATACCATTTTCTTTACAAAAATACTCTTCATAAAATCCTGAATTCTCACACCCATCCAAAATAATTAAAACCAATTAAAAGTCAAACCCCTCAAAGTTTAAGCATGATGTTAAAATGAGTAGGGGCAATTTGATCTTCTTAATATGAGATTTTGCTTAGAGGTTTGTCAATGATACTTGCAAAAATAGAGGTACGTAGGTAATTACAAAGTGAAAATTGAGATATGTATTTGATATTTTCTTTCAAGAATTCTTTCAAGAATAATTTTTTTCCTCCCAAAATAAGTGATTTGCATTTACCCGCATAAGATATGTAAAACATATAACAGAAAGAAAAACATCTCAGCCCCCGCAACCCCTCCACCCCCCATTTAGAAAAATCATATATACTTATATCTAAATATTTTCATGGATAATGATAATATTTCTCGTTCGTTTGTTCATTTTTATAAGCGGTGCAAGTAATTATTTAAAAAAAAAAAATTTCAAATCATCAATTTGCTACGAAATAAATGGAGCTAAAATTCTAACAAACAATTGTGTAGGTTTTGATCATATGCTTTTATCTGTCAAATTTTATCCCTCATCCTTGGCACATTGACCGTCGTCCCCGTCCCACCACCACTACTACAACCATCCATCAGCCTCCCTTAGAGAGAGAGAGAGAGAGAGAGAGAGAGATAGATGCTGCATCAAGCTTATTGCTGGAATGGGGGTGACGCTGATTGTAACGTCGCTGGAGGTCTCTAGTAGTCGTGGCGGTCGGAAAGTTCCACGGCCAACGTCACTGGCGGTCTCTAGTAGTCGCGGCGGTTGGAAAGTTCCACGGCCAGCATTGATCGTGTGGTTTGGGGCAGAACAAAACGAAGTAGATCTTGTCTCCTTTGTTTTTGGGAGACATTCAGATGTTATCTCCTCCGTGGTGAATGATCATCATCAAGATATTTGTGCCTAGATTACGGAGAGAGAGAGAGAGAGAGAGAGAGAGAGAGAGAGAGATCTATCAAATCAAGTCTCGTCGTCAAAGTGGAGCAGAGGTGGCGGTCTCTATCGATGTCACAAGTTCGGTGCTGGCATTGATGGTGCGCTAGGGCGTTTAGAAGAAGAAGAGAGAGAGAGATATATATATATATATTTTTCTAGTGGTATTTATGAACATGTGTAAAAATCATAATGGACTCTCCTTGTAAAGATACGATGTTTACCTCATTTATCCCTTTCTTGTCGTTGGATGGTAGGTCTTGTTTGACTGCAGAAAAGAGAGAGCCGAATTGCTGGAGGCTTTGGTCATTCCAGACAAGGATTTCGCTTTCCCGCAGTACTCTCAGGTTTGATGAATCTTCTCCTTCGGTGGTTGTTTTTTTTTTTAACCCTACATAGAATCCTTTGTTACAAAATAAAAATAAAAAATAGTTTTTTCATTAAAAAAACTGATTATAAGTTGAAAAATTCTGATTTATTCTCATTTTATGGGTTAAATACTGAACCAAGCTGGCACTTAATTGAGAAAATTTTTCTTGGTGGCTGCAATATGAGATGAGATCCATTATTTCTTTCATTCTTTGTTGATTTTCTCTAACATTAAGATCCTAGGCATAATATTTGGATTGTGTAAATCTGCATGTCACTCTAGTATAAGTTTTGTTATGACAATGCAAGACTTGTTTGTAACCTGCTCAAGTATACAAAAGGGAAAAATAGAGCAAAACCGCCTATATCAAGAAAAGTATACACAAACGATCTCATTCACCTTTTTGGAGGACCATAACCAGCTAATCTTCTCGAGGATAGTGTATAAAGGTGCTCGTGTAAAACTTTTCACAGTGGTGATGTATGCTACAATTTCTCTGTCAAAAGCTAGTCCTAAGAACACTTATCCTCGCAACCTGTAAAATTACTTTCCATGGTTCTCACCAAATCCAATGGTAGATTATATGTATTAAGTTCATAACATGTCTATGCAAGATATGCATAATTGACTTGATGTCAACCCTTTCATCTCGTTAGATGATGTGTGGCTTTTGCATCTGACAACTAAGATAATTCATGAAAATTACCATAAAAGTTTCAAATTTATTGCACTTATATCAATTTAATTCTAAACATTTTCACGTTTTACCAATTGAGTTCGTTTAATCAATTTTTACCAAAAATTGCTGGCTTGGATGTTGGTCATGCTATGTGGTATGACCGGGGCTGACATGGATAATTTTTTAATTTTTAATATTTTTTTCAAATTTTCATTAATTGTTTTCCTTTTACTTCTTCTTCTTCTTCTTCTTCTTCTTCTTCTTCTCTCTCTCTCTCTCTCTCTCTCTCTCTCTCTCTCTCTCTCTACTATGGCTGGGGAGGGTCATTAGAGCTCGTCGGCCACTGGGAGAGGGTCATGAAGCCCTCACTGACTGCATGCGAGGGCCATGCCGGCCACAAGCGAAGGTGGCCTTGTCCTTGGCCGGCGAGGTTGGCCTTGCCTAGAAATGGCGAAGGCAGCTTCACTTGCAACCACGATGGTCTTGCCTGCTAGCGAGCTTCGATGACTCTCGTCGGACACAATGAAAAAAACAAGGAAAGAAGGAAAAGAGAAAAAATGAAAAAAAAATAGTTAAAACATTAAAAAAAGATTCCACATTAGTACCGACCATGCCACATAGGATGCTTAGTATCTACATCAGTGATTTTTAGCCAAAATTGGTTGGATGGATTTAATTAAAAAACAATTAAAAGGTTTATAAATAAATTGATACTAATGTAATATATTTACGACTTTTTTGATAATTATCCTAAGATAATTATATATATAGTCTAGGCTGGAATATGATATGTAATTGCATGTGCATGCCTTTAAATACATATGTATAATTGAAATTGATATTTTTTGTGTTCAATTTAGTATACCCTAGTGGAAATGCTAGGTATATTTACCTTGATATAAAGTTGCTATATTTCTTATCGAGACTCGGACCCTTGGAGTGCCAAAACTTAGCACGGGAGAGCACTTAAGTGCCAAAATCGGAGCAAAATTGATTATTAAGTCCCAACAACGAGAAAATCTAACCAAAATACTAACATGACGTTTTTCAGTGAGACAAGTGCAAAACGAAGTCGCTTTTGCCTTGAATTTGAATTTGAATATAAATCAAATTTAATTTAATTTAAAACTAAATTATTATTATTATTATTATTTAAAGAAGAAGAAGAAGAAGATAAACATTGCAGAAGGCGAGGGCTTAGCCCTCGTTGCTGCCTTCCCACCATCGCCGGGAAGGGTTAGGGTAGTGGGGGAAGGGTCAACTGGGGTCACCGAGCCCTAGCCAAGGCCGGCGACCTTGGCTGATCGGCAGTGACGGCCTATAAGCTATGTAACACCGACACGAACACGCAACATGCGCACAACACGACACAACATGCCGACATGTCATTCCTTAAAAAGTAGGGAATTTCAACACATTCCAATATGTTATATATTAAATGAATATTTTTATTTTTAATTAATTTGATTCAAATTCATAATTAAATAAATAATAATAAAAAAGCAAACAATGAACTTACACTAATAATATTAATAAATCTATTCATAGGAAATTTGAAAGACATTCATAGTTAATGCGTAATTATGTTTGGGGACATATTTCTAACTCTAACAAAAATTATTAATGAAACTAATGACTAAAAAGACATTAGAATTAACTTGTTTAAATAAATCTATAATCTTTTACAATAACCAAAATTTATTATTATTCAACATTTCAACACTTTTATTTTCCGAAATCACTTATAGCTTTTCTTATTTATTTTTCTGATAAAAAAAGCCCTTGTGGTCCACCCCAACTCTCACCCCCACATTTATTTCACTCACTTTCCATCGTTTCTTCTCCCCACTTTATAGTCTCCCTTATTTACTATTCTAATAAAAAAAATAAAAGTCCCTGGGGTCCACGCCAACCCCCACCCACCCCCTTTATCCTGCCCCTCAACAAACTTATTTCACTCCTCTTTCCCTCGGACCTCCCACGCCGTCTCAACAAACTTATTTTGCTCCCCTTTCCCTTGCACCTCCCACGCTGCCGCCGCCGCCCCCCGGGGCCACGTCACTTCTTTCTTGAAAATTGAACACTCATGTTCTCCTCTCTCCAGAAAGAAGAAATCACGGCAATGTCCCATCAAAATCTTATTTTTAATTTTGAGTTCCCCCCCTAAAAACCCTAGCCTTGGCCTTCTCCTCCTCCTTGCATGACCCTCCTCCTCTCAATCTCTTCTCTCTCTCGGTCGCCTCATCACAATTGCTCGCCGCCTCACCTCCGGCCCTCCATTGCAGTTGCGGTCCTCTCTCTAGGTTGCCTCGGTCTCTGCTCTTCCTTTAGCCTTTTCTCACCATCGCAGCCTTGCGGTCACTCCCTTGCCGTCGCCTCCGCTCCCTTGCCATTATTTTCTTCAATGATCCTCTCTCTTGGACACACGTGTCGGAACGTGTCAAGAAGATTTGACCACATGTCAGAAAATTTGACACATGTTGACCGCGTGTCCGAGTGTGTCCGACACGTCGACATGACACGGAGGCTACAAAAATGTGTCCATGCTTCATAGCATGCAAGTTCTCGCCTAGATCTGAGGCTAAGGTCATGACCCTCCCCAAGATCCGGCAAGAGACATCAGCCCTTGCCCAGTCAAACCAAGGGCCGTCTCTGGCTAGGGGGTAGGCCTTTACCATAGGTCAACCAGGGTTGTCGACCCCTGGCCAGGGCTCGTTGACCTTGGCTAACCTTTTCCCCATCGTTGCCGGCCCTTCCTGGTGACCGTGGGAGGCAGCGGCAAGGGTTGATCCCTTGACTTCTGTAATCTTTATCTTCGTCCTCTTTTTTTTAATGAGTTATTTTTAAATTTAATTTAATTTAATTTATATTAAAATTCAAAAAAGAGTCAAAGCAATGTCGTTTTGACTCTTCTTTGCTGACTCAACTCTTCAATGAGTCATATAGTGAGTTATATTATTAAAATATTGACACGTAGGATTTATGGCCAAGAACGCCGGATTTGACACTAAGGTATCCCAATTTTTTATTATTTTTTTAAAAGTGACACTTAAGTGTAACTTTTGTAACTTTGACACTTAAGTGTCATTTTGGCACTTAAGTGTTCTCTCGTGTCAAGTTTTGGCACTTGTATAGTTCTTTTGCCATTTCTTAACTGATGTTCGCACACTAGCTAGCTGATAAATTCTCATTCAAGTTCTCTCACATCACTTATTATACTAACGGTCTTCGTTTACCTAATAATCTATTTTATTTTATTTGGTCAAACCTAATAATCTCTTCTTCTTCTTCTTCTTCTTCTTCTTCTTCTTCTTCTTCTTCTTCTTATTCTTTGTCAAAAATAAATTTCCATTCATTACCAAATTGATACATGAAAGGGAATCTCAAAAGTCACAGTAACAAAACAAACCTATAGATCTCCAAAATAAACAAAAAACCAAAAATCAAGGCTTTTCAACTGAGCATGATTGGCAAAGATCATCACAAGCTTATCCTTCAAGAGTATATCTATAATGACAGAAATTATCACAAGCTCGTCCTTCAAGGATAGATCTATAACTAGATTCAAGCGAGAGGATTAGTGGCCAAAACTTATGTGATGCAAAAACTTACATATTCTAGTAAGAACCTGTATAGAGTTTGGGACAGAAATGGAAAAAGCAAAAGAAAGTAAGGGTTAGAACCTAAGTAAATGACTACACGCAAAATTGTAACATGCACTCGGTGCATGTGAAGTGCATGTGAACCCACTTAATGCTACTGCCAACTAGAATGCATGTGAACCCACTTAATGCTATTGCCAGCCATGAGATCCTGTGGCGCCACATGGAAGCAATACGTAGAACATTGTTTGGTTGTAATAGTGTCTATTATATTACATATTGAATGCCCATTACAGTTTTTGTATGCACCAATTTGTTATAGCATAATTCGTAGTACAGCCAAAACTACATTAAATATCCACGTCTTTCTCTTGCAGTCACTCTATCTATGTTAGATTATTATTCCAAAATATGACTAAATTTGTTGAATTATTTATTTATAGTAATAACATTAATTATATTTTTTGACATAATCATATGTTATGTCGTCAATAAATAAAATACTAGATATAATCTGTAAACAGTGGATGTTATAATAATTATGTTATCTACGACACAAATATTGGTTTATATTAAATTTATAACAATAACTAGCATCATATTAGTTGCCTCCTATCAGGTGCAGTTATCTAAATTTCTATAATCAAATAGTTTATTATCTATATATAATGAATAATCATTACTGATTATATTAATCAATGCTCAAAAAATTATAATTGTTATTTCAAACATATTTTTAACTATGTAATACATAATATTCTTTTTAATTGGACATATTAAACGATCAAATTGGAGTCATAATAAATGAAAAAAACTATTTACCCCTTATTTTATATGTGATTCATAAAAAAATAGGATAATAGATACTATAATACTTAAATCAAACAATGTACTAATTAATGCAATAGCCATTACGCTACAACTTATTCCATTGCTGCATATGGTTGATACGAAATGGACTTAGATTATTCGGGTGTACGGACGCAAGACTTTCTCAAACTACCTTCCTTCTAGTTATATTTGTAGAATGTTGTGGAAATGGGCTGATGATTGATGGGATCTTTTGCAGAAGGTGCATCTGGTTTGGGGCGAGAATGACAGGATCTTCCCTGTTGAAGTAGCCAAATCACTGAAAGAGTATGTTTACGGATTTCCAATTAATAGTTCGTCAATCAATTTATATTTATTTATATATTAATACTAAAGTTTTAATGCCGAAACCATATTGTCATATCAGCATGTCTTTGCTGCTTCCTCTTGCTTGATTATCTTCCATCGTGAAGAATAGAAGCCATGTCTTGGCATAAACATTAACCGCAGTTTTTATTTTGTCCAATTTTATTTTGCAATTAAGACAACTCGTTAGATTGCATATGTTTGTATCAGAAATTTAAGAAATGAATTTTGACATATAAAATCAACTTACGACAATGACAGTGTAACTTTTCTTTTGCACGGTTTGCAGACCTAATAAAGCTATTATATGTTCTATGTGAAATTGCATGAAGCTAATTTGAAAGTATTGATACACTTGTAACGATTTATTTATCTTATTGGTACTTGGTTCACTGATAATTTCCCGTTAAATAGGTCTCTCTCTCTCTCTCTCTCTCTCTGTTCCGACCCGATATCTATTATTGTAAATAGACATTCTTAAAAGATGTTTGCTCCACTGGGTTTCCGTTCAATTATTTTCGGCAGAAATTTGACTCGTTCGGTTATGTTCTTTTGGACAGAAATTTGGGAGATAGTGCGACACTGGTATGCATTGAGAAAGCAGGCCATTTGGTTGCATTGGAGAGACCTTTCGTCTACAATAAATGTTTGAAGAAAATTCTGGCCTCTATTTACAAAGCTGGACATACAAAATAATTGGGTCGTATTCTGATGACTGTTATAACAATTAGTAGAATAATTTGTTAAAAAGATTACAAATATCGTCAATTTGGTGTGCATCTTGATGAATTTGTTTTTGTTTTTTGTTTTTTTTAAAGACATGTGCACTTAATTATCGTAATAAATAACAATTCTATTTGGTTGCAATCTTGCTTTCGAAGCAAATCTCAGCCACATTGCTTCCTTGGTTGCTTCTGTTGCTGCAACGTACTCTAACCCTAGTGTTCGATGTCGAAATTATGTTATGAATTTGCTTTACTATATAAAAGGAATATAGAGAGAGAGACAGAGGAATAGTGGTGGCAGATGACTGTTTATTGTCACTGTCCGCCGCGAGGCCGAGGTCACGGGAGAGAGGGGCCTTTGGAGGCGGAGGTAGCTTGGCTGTGGAGTTGGCTAGGTGATTATCACAGGCGGAGTCGGACCAGACCTATGGTGTTGCAGGGGAGAGGCTGCACACTGGTCAGGATTGAGGGGCTAAGGAGGAAGAGGCTGATTTGGATTTTCTAGACAAAACCTCGTTTTTCTTGGATTAGTATCATGATGATATTATTATTTTTAAATCCACATTAGTTTGTTGACGTGAGAATGTTATATTAAATGATTAACAGTGACTTGGAACAAAAGGTTAACCGAGAATTTATGAGATTTGAGTGAAAGTCGGTGATTTTTTTTATGTAAAAAGAAACATAATTTGAACTGAACATAAAATCGAAGAATATTTAGGATTTAAGGCGAAACAAACTACGTTGTTTCCAGCAAAAATCTTGTGACATAAATTGGTTCTTTAAAAATTGATGGTAGTGCATTTTTTTTTTCTTTTAAGTAAATGGACGTCCCAGGTAAATACACGTACTAACAAAGATGGCGGGACAACGGGGAGAAAGGTAGTAGAGTACGGGTTAGACGGTAGCGAGCACGCAGCAAGAGAGGTTTCTGAGAAAATTTTAGATGAGTCATTCTCCACGTGGGCTATATGAAAAACCACACAAAATTTGACATGTGTCGTCCACATATAATCCAGGCCCCACACTGAGATAATTTAAAATTAGAAAAATATCACAAATGATCCATGAACTTTCATCTAATGTTCAATTTCATCCCTAAGCTTTCGATTTGCTCAATTTGGTCCCTGAACTATTAACAAATGTTTCATCTAGTCATTCCGTTTGTTCAAACCGTTAAGTGATGATGTGGAGCATTAATTGATGACGTGAAACTAAGTTGGATTACTAGAATTATGAGTCAATATATATCTTAAAAAAGGAAAACAAATTAGGGGTCAACTAGAGATGAGAGCATTGATTACAAAAGCATAGATAATAAGTGGTTTTGTATCTCTTTTTTGGATGGTGGCCACAATTTGACCTGTTTTAAAGGTAATTTCCATGTGGATATTCCACGCGTATTTTTTTTTAATTTTATATTTAAAAGCCTAAAAGTCATGTAAGCCAATTTCGTTAACTTTAACTAACGGAATGACAAAATTGGTCAATTTTCAAATAGTCAGGGACTAGATAGAACATTTATTAATAGTTCATGGACCAAATTGAGCAAATCGAAAGTTCATGGATGAAATTGAACATTAGATGAAAGTTCATGAATCAAATTGAGCAAATCAAAGGCTTAGGGATGAAATTGAACATTAGATGAAAGTTCAGGGATTATTTGTGACATTTTCCCTTTTTAAAATTTTATGCTTCCCTCTCTTCTGTCTCTCTAACCTTCTCTCTCCTTGTAGACCATCTCTTTCCTCTCTTTTCTCTCTCTCCCCCCATTCTTCGTTCCAATATAGGAGAAGAACAATATCGCGAGGGGTTAAAAAATAGTTCTGTGCTTTTCTCTCGTCATTGCACCTCTCTTCCAGTGAACCGTGACACCAACGCCCCTCCGCCTCCACCGGTTGCCTCCATTGGCCCCAACCCCAACGTCAACACTAACACCATCGACACCTCCATCATCACCTCCTAAGCCCCATCGTCACGTTTTTACCTCACTCTCACGACCTCTGCTCTCTCTCTCTCCCCTCTGCGAAGCGCCTTTGCTTGCCGACACTGACGACCCTCTGCCCGCGTTTTTGCCTCCCTTTCCATGAGCGGAGGGCTCTCTCTCTCTCTCTCTCTCCCTCATTCCTCCTCGAAGCCCCCCTTGCTCTTGAACACGGACGCCGCCGTTGCCACAGCCTCCCTGAGCTCCGCTGTCACTTGTCCCAGCCCCATTGGTGGCTCCCATACTAGGCAGGCACATTTTTTGATGAAATACTCTTACCAGCTAGACCAACTGATAAATGGAAATTGGGATTTGAATGAATTTTTTGAAAAGCAATTTGGCTTTTTAGTAGTTGGTCATTGTTGTTTTGAATGATTGTTGAAGATAAGCAAAGGTTCTCTTCTCTGAGTGGAATGGGTCTTCCATTGACTAAAGTTTGAAAGTTGCTTTGGTATTGGATAGAGGTGGCAAAATGGGTGGGTCGGGTTGGGTATGGGTCGGGTCGAAAATGGGTCGACCCATATTTGACACATTTAATCCATTTTGACCCATATTCTTGTAGTGTAAATCTAGTGACCCATACCCAACCTATACCCGACCCGACTCATATTGCTAAAATCCACTAATATTCTAAATAAATAAAAAAACCCATGCTCACTTTAAGCTATATGCTAATTGGATAAAAACCTCAAATTAAATTTAAAAAAATAGTAAATAAAATAAAAATGTTTAAAAACCTATAAATTGAAATATTTATGAAAAAAATTAGACTATGCACATGCTTTTCTTATTTAAAGTGAGCATACTATTGAGTAACTAAAAACTGTAACGTGAATATAAGTATTAGCTATTTGAACACTATCTAATGAAACGTCCGCGAAGGCAAGAATGAAAATGGTCTTTCGCAAGTTGGATTTACGTGAGCTTCATCAAATCTAGAATTGAAAGTAAATGCTTCTCTTAATAAGAATCTCATTTGCTCGTTCAAAGAAAATAATTCTATAGCTACATTTGTAATTCAAACAAAACTATCCACTCTCCTGAAAATCTTGGAAAGACAAACAAAAAGATAGGGGCGAGGGTTGCAGACCTCACCTAGATCTAGCGAGGTTGGCAACCCTCGCTCGGCCGGGCCAAGAGCTACCGCCCGTTGGGGTGACCCTCGCTGGATCTGGGCGAGGGCTGCGACCCCTCGCCACTCACCACAGATCTAGGCGAGGGTCGGCGGCCCTCGCTTGGCCGAGCCAAGGGCCGCCGCTTGCTGGGGGTCGCCCTGGCGAGCAGCAGCCCTTGGCTTGGCTAGGCAAGAGCCGCAACTCTTGCCCCGATTTGTGGTGAGGGCTCGTGAGCCCTCACCGCCAGCTTGGTCGTGGTCACCGGCTCCGGCTAGGGACCGGCAACCCCAGCCGACCTCCCCCTCCGTCTTTGGCCCTTCCCGGCGATGGCGCGGAGGCGGCGCCTCAACCACCGCCCCCATTTTTTTTTTTCTTTTTTCTTTTTATTTTTTAATTTTAAAATTATTATTTTTTAATATTTTAACTAAATTTAATTAAATTAATTATTATTATTTTTTATCACGTTAGCCAAAAACGACGTCATTTTTGCATTATTTGGCCACGTTAGCATGCAAAATGGCGTCGTTTTGGGCTCGCTTCGCCAAAAAAATGCCACGTATACAATTTAACCAGATTTTGGCTGGATTGGCACTCAAGTGATCCATTTTTCTTCGAATGTGACATTTAAATGTACCTTTCGTAACTTTTGGCATTTAGGTGTCCATTTGTGCCAAGTTATGGCACTTGCGGTATACTTTTGCCAAAAAATAAGTGAGAAATAGAATCCAGCCTAGAATTGCAAAAGGCATGCGAGACGTCCCCAATTCTCCCATAGGAAAGTAGAAGAATGAGCCACAGGTTGAATTGATACCATGGTGTGAGGGAGTTGCTCCAAATGAAAGAGAACCAAGGGACTAAGGTTTTCCTTGACCGAATAGTTTCCCATGCAAAGGCAACCAAGAAAGTGCACGAGGTACTATTAGTCCAACGAAAACAATCCGGGGTTTGCGAAAGGATGGGGAGGGGAATCTCCCACGACTCTAAGATGGCTTTGATCTCCTAGCCCTCTGCAAATAAAAGGTCTGCAATCGAGGCCAGCCTGGGTAATCCCGCCTGATAGATGAACATGTCTAAGAATAGCAGATTAAGGGGGCCTTTGGGATGCTAATGATCAAACCAGAGGGACACAAAACGGCCGTCCCCAATACTCCATTGGAAGCATAGGCCGAAATCTCTCTTAAGCTGGAGTATCTTCTTCCAAGCCCAAGAACATTCAGTTGGCTTGTTTGCAACCCATAAAATTTTCCTCTTAAAAAAAGTGGAGTGAATCCACTTACACCACAAGAATTCCTTGTTAGTAAAAATGATCCATATGTGTTTAAGTATGGCTGCTGAGTTACAATCCCGCAACTTGTGTATGCCAAGTCCCCCTTCTTCTTTTGGAAGGCAAATGTTTTACTAAGAGACTTTTGCACCTCCTCTACCAAAGCCCAAGCCTTTCCATAGGAACTGTCTAAGAATTTGCTCGATGCAGTCCAAGACAGCTCTAGAAAGCATAAAAACACTAGCCCAAAAAGCTTGTATTGTGTGGAAGAAAGAAAACAATGAGCCCAAGATTACCCAAGCCAGCCTGGGTAATCCCGCCTGATAGATGAACATGTCTAAGAATAGCAGATTAAGGGGGCCTTTGGGATGCTAATGATCGAACTAGAGGGACACGAAACGGCCGTCCCCAATACTCCATTGGAAGCATAGGCCGAAATCTCTCTTAAGCTGGAGTATCTTCTTCCAAGCCCAAGAACATACAGTTGGCTTGTTTGCAACCCATAAATTTTTCCTCTTCAAAAAAGTGGAGTGAATCCACTTACACCACAAGAATTCCTTGTTAGTAAAAATGATCCATATGTGTTTAAGCATGGCTGCTGAGTTACAATCCCGCAACCTGTGTATGCCAAGTCCCCCTTCTTCTTTTGGAAGGCAAATGTTTTCCTAAGAGACTTTTGCACCTCCTCTACCAAAGCCCGAGCCTTTCCATAGGAATTGTCTAAGAATTTGCTCGATGCAGTCCAAGACAGCTCTAGGAAGCATAAAAACACTAGCCCAAAAAGCTTTTATTGCATGGAAGAAAGAAAACAATGAGCCCAAGATTGAACCTTTGCAGTTATCCGGTTGACAAGGGTGTTGCAATCAGCCTTGCTAAGTCTCCTGGTGATAATGGGGACCTCTAAGTACCGAACATGTAGAGATACTTCTTGGAACCCAAAAGTCTGAAGTATTTGGGTCCGAATAAAGACCGTCCCTCCAGCAAGGTATACTTCACTTTTGTTTATGTTGGGTCTCAACCCACTCCAAGAAGAAAAGGTTTCAAGGCCTTCTTGAGGAAAGAAACCGAGGCCATGTTTGCTTTACAGAAGAGGAAGACATCATCTGCAAAGAATAAGTGAGATAAACAAGTTGTCTTACACCTACAGAAGAATTTGAAACCTGGTTGCCTAGAACAAAGGTAAAGGATCTCAAAGAAGATTTCCATGGCCAAAGTAAATAAGTAGGGCGACAAGGGATCTCCCTGGCGAAGTCCCCGTCCACTTAAAAAGAAACCATGCATATCGCCATTTACTGAATAGGAGAATTTAGGTGTGCGGACACAAATCATGATAAGCTTGATCAAATGATTAGGAAAACCAAAGGCTCGGAGAGTAAGCTCTAAGAAGTCTTAATGAAGAGTATTATAGGCTTTCTAGAAATCCACTTTGACAACACACTTTGGCAAGTAAGTGCTAAGGTGGAACCCACTAAAGAGCTCTTGGGCGAGGAGGATATTGTCCCTGATCCACCGGCCCTTGATGAAGGCATTTTGGGGAGCTGATTATATCTTGAAGTGCAATAGCCACTCGATTCGCCAAGAGCTTGGTGATGCATTTATAAATTGTATTGTAGCACGCTATGGGTCTATAGTCAAAGACCATAGAAGCATTGGGAACTTTTGGTACCAAGACTAAAATGGTGTTTTTTATCTCACGTAATAATCTCCCAGAGATAAAGATATCCTTAACCGCTGCAATAATCGACAGTCCTATAGCCTCCCAATTAAGTTTGAAGAATTCGGCATTAAAACCATCTAGCCTGGGAGCCTTACCGCTAGCAAGGGAGAAGATGATATCCTTGATCTCTAAATCAGAAATAGGGTGAGATAGAGATCTAACATGTTCATCATCGATGGGGCATTGAATAACCGCCCGAATGTCCCAAACAATAGGCCTCCTTGGAAGATCCCAAGGCGCTAGAAGATCTTGGAAATTGTTAACAAAGCGTTGCCACACCAAGCCTAGATCAGTGATTAGAATACCAGAGCTGTCTTTTTTCCGAAAGGATTCTATTCGTCAAATGTCTTTTGTTGACCGAATGATGAAAGAACTTAGTGTTCCGGTCTCCTCCTTTGAGCCACCTAACCCTGGATTTCTACCTATAGAAGGACTCCTCTTGAATCCAAAGATTCGAGAAAGTCCACAGCTGGTTCTTTTCTAGCTCAGCAAGCGAAACGTTGGACGGGTCAAGCTAGAGGGCATCTTGGGTGACCCGCAAAGTGTTCCTTGCTTGTGTTGTCCTGGCCAAGATGTTGGAGAACGAGATCCCGTTGAGCTGCTTAAGGCGGCTTTTGAGGGTCTTTAGCTTGCAAACCAACTTGTACATAGGAACACCTTCACCCAAGTTCTCCCAAACTTGAGTAACAATTACACGAAAAGCTAGGTGCTTCATTCAAAAGTTGAAAATCTTAAAGGGTTTTCTCTGAAGAGAAGGGGCCAAGACTCTGACGACCATAGGAGTATGATCGAAGATGCCTAGGGCAAGGAATGAGGCTTCCGAGAAGGACAAATCTTGGTACCATTTGGAATTGACCAGGACTATCAATCTTCCTTTACTTGCAGTTGGCACTAGAAGATGAAGCCCAAGTGAACCGATTACCAACATGCCTTATATCATCTAGCTCTGCCTAGGCTAAGCATTGCCTAAACTCGTCAAAAGAAGGAATCTAGGTATCCAAGCTGCCTACCCGGTCCAAAGGATCCCAGATGGCATTGAAATCCCCTGCCACTAACCACACTGAATTTAGCATTGTGACACTTGAACTAATGAGCTCCTCCCATAGCGGTTGCCGAGATATGTATGTATGCTTCGCATAAATAACCGAGATTGCATAATCCGAGCCAGAATTTAGATACTTCAGCGTGCCATGAATTGCTTGAGCATTGGCCGAGGAAACATCAAAATTAATGAGAGAATGGTTCTATCCCACCCATATTCTCCCTCTAGGGGAGTAGTCATAATTATTCCACCAATTCCAACCTGTCAGAAGACTAGAAGAAATGGACGGGAACAACGACATTGGAACTTTCATTTCCAACAACCCAACAAAACAAAAATTATATGTGGAGACGAAGTTCTAGCCTTTAGCCTATCTAAGGAGATTCACCAGCCCCTTAATATTCCATATACCTATGTACATATATAAATAGATACAAGGCAGGAAGACGGTTACCTCCGCTTGCCCAAACGTCACCGGTTAGTCCCTAGTTTAAGTGAGTAGCAGGAGGCAGAGCTGGGGGATGGTTCTGTGCCTTGTCCTGCTGTGACACTGGCTTCGCCCCAGCAAGATTAGATTTCAGAGCTTAAGAGCATTCCGGGATTTGATCATCTTTACTTGTGTCATGCCCCGAACTTCGAGCGCAAGCACATCCCTCGGTGGTCAATAAAAATGCGACGTCCCAGGATGCATCGTTGACCCATTTCATTTTAATGTACATGCGGAAGTGTGACAAAAATCAATCCCCAGACAACACAGATATGGGATAGAAAAGTAGGACCACAATTTCACAAAACTCTTTTTATAAACCAACTAGTTTATACACAGATGCCAACACTAAGGTTTATGTACATGAGGTTTATCTCCAAAAAGAACTACTAAGCCACCCATGCTCTTGACCTTTTCGCCTTAAGCTTTGGGTTCTTCACACTAGGGACTTGAAAATGGTAACCCACGACGGGGTGAAATATAAATCTCAGCAAGGTCACGCCCTAAACTCCAATTAGGAAGATAATACACCTAAGGGCATCCTAATCACATAACCACATAGCCACACAATCAATGAGACTCACATCGCCTCAGTCTTTTATTGCACGTCAGTACAATTCATATCATAGATGCATATAATAAATGCACACATCAATTGAAACGTTTTACACAATTCAATTAATCACAAGAGTCTCGATTATAAGGCTAAATCGTTACGACACGTCCCATTCCCTGCCACAAAATTTCGTCCCATAATCAAGCGCGACTAAATCATTCATTCATGTGTTCCAATTGATTACAGCCACACAGGCATGATCTACCTGACACATAGCGGTCTTCCGGCATAAGCGAGCGTCGTCTCGCACCATCAAGAATGGAAATGTCTACCTCAAGACGGCATTCCACATAGGAGCATCGACCTAGCCTCTACTGTGACCGGTATCCATTATCAATGGCTTTTCATATAAGTGCATTGTCCACCTGACGCACATCGGGTGACGGGTTCTCATAACCAGCACACGACCATCCAACCCCGGCCAAGAACATTGTGCATTGCACTCAAATGCCTCAATTAAAATTATGTGCTTGGCTAATTTTCTTTGTATTAAAAACACTTAGTGAAAATAGTTGTGTGTGGGTACACGATCAAATCAAACCAGAAAAATCGATATCATTCCTTTTAAAAATATCACTATTTAATATAGTACCTAAAAATATTTTTGGTGTCAAAACCCGACATCCGGTATTTTCTGATTAAATACCAAAATCTCATAGTTTTGGAATAATAATTTGAAAATTAACACTCAGCACCAAATTGTGCAAAGCAACACTCAATTGCATAATTCAATAACACCACGATAATCAGCATAAAATTTCGGTCACCGACTTTCTCAATATAATTTCCAGAAAAATATTAAATAATTAAATAATTTACCTATAATTAAATAAATTACAAAATAAATTAATTAAAGCATTTAATTAAATCAACCTAAACTAATCATGCTAATTAATCAAACTAACAAATAAATCTAACCATTCTATCTAATTTAATCTAATTACACTAATTATAAAATCTAACTAATTCTTAACTAAATCCATCTAACCATCCTAACCATCTAACTAAACCTACTAACTAACAATTACACTAACTAACTAACATTTATCTTACTTAGGCATAACTAATCCACCTTAAGTGTAATTAGTCCCCCTAATTAGAGTTTAGGATATAAACTTACCAGTTTAGCACAAAAACCGGTTCACAGCGACGGTGGCGCAACAACGGCCGAAACTCGAGTTTATGGCGGCTCCAAAAGAGGCTTGAACCGGGCCGAAAAGGCCTTGCAAGCCCACAACGAATTGCTAGGCTCGGTTGATGGGGCTGAAATGTGCGGGCTGCTGGGCTCGTGAAAATTTGCTAGTGACAGGAGGGGAAGAGGGGCACTGCTAGCGAGAGGGGAAACGAATGAAGGAGCAGCTTCGGGCGGGGCTTTGCTGCTGGGAGTTGGCTCAATGGAAGGAGAAGACACGGACATGTGGCAACTGAATGAAGGAAGTGGAGCTTCAAGGTAACAAAATACAAGAAAAGAGTAGGAGCAGTTCGTGGACAGAGATGGGGAGTGTTCGGTGCAGCTGGGCGGTGAAAGAGAGATGGCACACGGCAGAGCAGAGAAAGAACAAGCTGGCGGTCTTCGAGGCAGCTGGAGTCTTCGAAGAAAAATTGAAAGAGAAGCAAAGACAGAAGGAAAAAAAATGAAATGAAGAAGCAAGACTCGGCTAGTGAGAGAGAGAGAGAGAGAGAGAGAGAGAGAGAGAGAGAGAGAGAGAGAGAGTTTGTCGCACAAAGGAGAGAGGGAAGTAGCTTGGTGTGCTAGAGAAGCCGCGGATTGGGGGGGGGGAAGTCAAAGTAAAATATCCCAATTAATCAATACTTAATCCCCCAAAAATCCACATGTTCATCCCTTTTGTCCCCCATAATACTTCATAGCATAAAATCCCATAAATAACCAATTTTGGTGCCAAATGTTGTAGCCCCCATACCAGCCCACAAATTTCCCTTAATTGGACTTCAATTTCTTCACAAACTTCTCCAATTTGGTGACCAAATTTGCTGCGAAGGAAGTCTACACGGTTTCCACAATTTTCCTTCACCAAATAGCTCACTACGGAGGCCAAACATCCACTCAATTTGGCCCCTCCGAATTTCCTTTCTTTTCTGAATCGTTCGAATTGATTTTCTATAAAAATCTCGAGCTAGCCAAAAATTCTTCAAAGGATGAGTTGACGTTTCTAAAATAAATCGTGACATGACTGAACTTTTAATTTCTGAAATCGAGTTCAATTTCGCGGTTAATTTCAATCGGACGCGATTTTAGCGTGACTTAACATACATGGTAGCTTTTAGGAATTTTTAGCACATTTAACCTGTGGTCGATTATTTTTGAACCACACCGTACATTTTCGACATATTGGCGACTCGTGGTTGTTGTGAAAATCTAAAGATTTCAAATACGAATATAGGGTACCAAAACGACAAAAAAAAAATTGGTCTAATGTCGTTCGATAAAAGTTTTGAAATTAGGTGGAATCATCCACACTCTAATCACATACGTATGTCGAATCGACCTATCTCTAATCTCTGATCGATTTTGGCAGTGCCGTAATGACCCTTACAGATTAGCACGGTTGAATAGTCGATTCCTAGTTGAATTATCAAGTCTATTGCGTTTAGATTACTTAACGGCATTACCTGATAAGCTAATTATCTCGTGAGTGGCCAACTCAGAGAAAATAACTATAGGCGTGTCGATAAAAAGTCCAACTTATTCAATCAAAAACAAAACTTGAAAATCAGGATGTTATAACTTGAGCTACTAACCAGGCTTGCAACATCATCCAAATCATCCTTCGAGGTCATAGACAGGGCTGTGGAGGTAGTTCCCTCTTTGTTGACTTTGCAAGTAGGGACGGAGGGAGCAGGGGCATCACAAATCTTTGGCTGCACAATTTGTCCCATCTGGGCCATTCGAGAAGCAAGAGTAGACTTCCCTCATGGAGTGGGATCACTCACATTTACAATCTAGTTTGCCCCCTAGGAGTCACAACATGAGGATTCGCCACGTTTGACATCAAGGGTTGCTTTTTCTTTCTACCCCCAACTTGTTTCCAACCCGTCTCAGGAGCCCCTAGGACTATAAAGAGGTTTGGAGCAAAAGTGGGTGTCTGTTCAAGGTTAGGGGAGCCATTAGTAGTTGGGGGAAGCCGGGCCTGTTCTCTATCATCCACCAAGGCCAGGGCCAAATTTGGGACAAGGGCAGGACTTGGGCATTGGGTGGGAGCATCAGGGATTACCGCAATCAGAGGGGCTACAACTGGAGAAGGTGGCCTTGCTTGTACCGTGCATTTGTGGCCGAAAGTAGCACAAGTTGGACAGGAGATTGGCCTCCATTCGTACTCAACCACCACCGAACAAGATTCTCCATTTATGATAACTTCCACCAAATCACAGTGAGGGTGTTTAGCAGAAATCTCCATGCAAACTCTTGCAAAAGAGATCATTTTCATTTGTTCTGTTCTAAGATCCACATAGAGAGGATTCTTGGCACTTGCCACCGCAGTAATCCCTGGGGCTGACCACATGGCAAACGGGAAATTCTTCAGCCTGACCCAAACTGGGATAGAGGCTTGGAGATCCTTCTTCAACTCAAGTAGCGGGTGCCATTGTTGCAAAACTAACAAGACCTTGGCCACTGTCAATGGCCCATCATCCAGTATTTTCTTGCAAAAAACTAGGTCCGGGACGTGGAAGAAATAGAATCCTTCATCATTCGCCAAGACTTCATCAAGCTTAGTTCCCCAAACATGTTTCAAGGTAGCTTCAGTAAGCTTAAAGGGAAGCTTTTTACCCATATAATACCCGACCAGGCGTTCATGCCATTTCGGGTCTATAGGCTCTAGGATTTGCTCGAACAAAGTCACCACAACTTTGCTATCAACAATGGTACGAGGTATATAGGTGAAATTATAACCTTTCATATCTGATTTGGTGACATTCGCCTAAGTTATAATCAGGGGAGGGGGTTTCAAGGCTGCCATGTGACGGTCTTGGGTTTGGGGTTTGTTGGTGGGGAGCCTAGCCCGACTTCTCCCTCGTCGACCATCTGCAATTGGACTTGGCTATGGCCTGCCTGGCCTTCCTTGTTAGCAGAAGGAGAGGTCCGGGGAAGCAGACGAATGCCTGTTATGGCTTCGACCCCGTCTCCCTTCAATAGCTAGTTGGGCCTTGCCCTTCTAGCCTTCACTTACAACAACCGAAGGAACTTGACTGGCAGTAGGTTGATGGTTCTTAGATGGGCCTGAATGGCGCTCATTTGTTGTGGGCGTATCCATGGTTCAGAACTGCTACAGTACAGTCGAACTAGAGAAGAAGGAGACCTACAAAACCCTAACAAGAATTGAGCATAATTACCCGAGGAGGCCGATCCAAAGAAAACGCTACGATGGAGATGAAGTGGGAGGAAAGCCCAAGCTATCCTCCAAAAATCAGCTCCAACGACTGGCTGGACTGCCCAAGATTGTGCGAAGACTGACTGGTAGCACAATTACTCGATTGCCTAGCTATAGAGGAAGAGTGAATAGTACCCGCGAAAGTGCAAATGGATGTACCTTATTGTGTTGTTAACTTGTTGAATGTGAAGTCTTTACTAATTAGGAATTTGGGTGACTAATTAACAATCTGAATATTATAATTTATAACTTTTTCACTCTTATTAAGTAGTCAAGGAATACATAATTATTTTCCCTCATTTTCAATTATTCTCATGCCTCCATCATTGTGGCTTATTGGACACCGTACAATTGGACTTGGATAATAGAGCCTTGAAAAGACACTCTTGGAAGGAAGGACCTTACATTCTATGGATACCAATTCTTACCAATTTGGCAGTGCAATGAGAATATATGAGTCGGTACCTACGCTTGCAATGTGATTGTTAAGCCTTGATCTAAAGCTCCACCTTGTACTCAGCTTCAAGATAATTTGTCTGTTTGAGCATCTCAATGCCTTATAGTGTTGTCAAATCGGTGCATCCAAAATATCAGTTAATTAGGAATTTGGGTGACTAACTGCCAACATGAACACTGTATTTTATTGCATTTCCATTCCTGTTGCAATGCACTATGTTCCCTCACTACAAAAACCTTCACGCCTCGATCATTATCGTTGTGGCTTATCGGATGCCGTTCGATTGGAATTGGATAAAAAGGCCTAAAACATACACTCTTGGAGGGCCCTTCTATTCCTCAAATCAATCATTACAATTCAATTGGAATTATGTCGCGCCAGACACTTCTATTCCTTAGATAACAATCCCTACAAGTCTAGTTGTGTAGGCGAGATAATACCCACCGTTAATTGTTACCTGTGCTTGCTAATGCGATTGTTGAGTCTCGATCTAAAGCTCCACTTTAGCTTTTATCTTAGGATCTTGTAGCATTTTCAACACGTTGAATTTTAAATCTTTGCTCAAAGGAAATTTGGGTGACTGATTGCCAATGTGAACACTACAGTTTACAAATTTGCACTCCTATTACTTAGCCCAGAAATATGCACTAAATTTTCTCACAACTCTAGGATATAATCTCTTAAATGAGTATGTGCAAGACATCTAGATACTCGCATGCTCAAGCAATTAGTAGATTCCTTCTCTGCAACTCCTTTGGAATATGATATAATTTATATCATTAACTAATCTATTCTTGACAGTTAGTGATTTGACTGGCCATCCGTCTAGAAGTCCCACGTCTCCCATCACAAACCTAAAAGCAGAAACATTTATTAAGACTCAACAAATGAAGTTGACCTACAGGGAAATAATTAAAGAAATGAATTTCCATACGGATTTGTGACGTACCAACAACAGACAAAGATGTCATTATACAGCAAGAAATGCGCAAGAAGGATTAATTTAAGAGTAACAGTAACATTATTCTAAATAGCAAGAGATCCATGCGTTCTTTACTTGCTGGGGGAATTTGACTTTGACCTAAAATAAAGCAAAGAAATAATCTTAACATTGACATGGATTTCCATAAAGATGTAAAGAAATAAATAGATGGATGACGAAGAGTCACGAAGTAACGTGGGGCTTAGATGATCAAAAAGTGGAAAAAGAATGAAGAAATAGAATCCCGTGTCCTTGGTTTTTAGCATGCCCGCAACTTTGACCCACACCGCTATAAACCGAGTGCACAAAAACAAATATTGAGAGAGAGAGAGAGAGAATGGTGAACGCAATCAAGCTCTCCCAGCCCTTTTTGCGAGTGGCAATGAAGCTCGCCGGCATGAGACCTTGAAAAATCGAGGTCGAACCCGGTACCATCATGAACTTCTAGGCTCCAACCTGAATTCCAAACAAAAACAAGAATGCGGTCGTCTTCCTTCACGGCTTTGTCGGTGACGGCATGATCACATGGCAATTCTAGGTCCTTGCGCTTTCGAGGAAGTACGCCATCTACGTGCCGGACCTCCTCTTCTTTGGTGGCTCGCACCGGTGACACCCGCCGGATGGTGGACTTCCAGGCAGAATGTGTGGCGAAGCGGCTGGCGGTGCTTGGGTTGCAGCGGTGCACTCGGTGGGTTTCAGCTACGGCGGGATGGTGGCGTTCAAGTTGGCCAAGTTGCGGCCCAAGCTGGTGGAGTCGGTGGTGGCCACGTGCTCCATACCGGCACTGACTGAATCGATAAGCAAGGAGTGCTTGTAGAGACTGGGGTTTCCGAGATGGTCAGAGCTTTTGTTGCCTAATTCTGTAGATGGGGTGAAGAAATTGTTTGAAATTGGGAGTCACAAGTTGCCCAGAATGTTGGAAATTAATCCACAGAATACACAAACTATTTGTTGCAATCAGAACATCAATGTAAAGAAGACAATAACAGCTATCTAATATTCTTCTTTTTATGTAAACTTACAACTCTTGGAGAAGAATAAAATAAGATATAACATGAAATTGGAGGTGAGGTACGGATAACCGAATCTCCTTAAGGCGATTAGTTCCTGCCAAAGGTGCTCTGCAGATTCATGAACTATGCCTCCGAAGATACAACACCTCGAACCTGTTTGGATTAGCACTATGCAAACATGACTCAATTGAACCAGCACACTCAGAAAAATCAGAGTAGAAAAGTCTATGCAAACAGGACTCAATTGAACCAGCACACTCAGAAAAATCAGAGTAGAAAAGTATATCAAAGCCTTTGTGGAATTAAGTCGGAAAAACCAAAACCAAAAAACTCTTAAAAAAAAAAAAAACTCTTATGAAGCTCTTGTTGGAGAAATCTCTAGAGTGTTTTGAAGCCGACAAAACGTTTCTATCGCCCTAGTCTCGGAAGCCGTGCGGGACCACTTTGTACTTTGAGTCTCAAGACTTTCGGATCACTAGACTCGACACACATGACTCAAGACTCAAGACTATTCTCATTGACATCTCTAATCTAGCGACGAAGACGATCCAGCTAAAGTGTTTGGTTAAGGATTTGGTCTTATCGACTGAAGAAGATCTCTTCGTTGGATTTGATATAACGGATTATTTATTCGAAATCAAGATCGTTTGAAGATCCGATGATTGACGAAATATTCTTGAAATGTTCTATTCTTGGAAACCAAGATCCTGATTGTATGGGCGAACATGATTGATGGGCTATCGACATGTTCCTTTAATAGCTCGAATGACCTTCTTAATTGATTCGTCCAACGGGAAGATTGGAAGAATTCCTTTGGTAAGTGCCAACGGGTATGATGGCATAAAAGAGTATAAAAAGAAGACGTTCCAGTTATTCTAGTAAGTGCTCGATAGAAAAATTCCAAAGTCTGAAGCTCCTTGATTATTAGTCGATTCATATTGAGCGAAACTGTACACACAAAGAGAGTTTATACTTAGTGATACCTTGAGAGAGTGTGGTAGATCTTCTACACCAAGAAATCAAGGAAGAACAATGCTGTAATATCTCTTTGTTCGTAGTGGAATCCAGCCAGTGGGCTGTCAGTGCAGAAGAGTGGACGTAGGCTTGAAATAAGCCGAACCACTATAAACCTCGTGTTCAATTTTCTCTTCCCTACTCTCAGTCTTACTTTGATCGTTGTTTGTTTACTGACGAAGAAAAGTTGTCTCATTTCTATCAACTGTCTAGTATTATGCGATTATCATTAGAAATTACTCGTTATACCTATTCACCCCCCTCTAGGTACTTATACTAGTTATATCAAGTGGTATCAGAGCTCGTGTACTCACTTTATTTGAAGTGTTTTACTTAAGAGTAAAAGATCCATGACTAGTATGCTAGCTCCGGGCTGGTGGAAGGTCAAAGCAATACCAAACCTCCTTACTTTGATGGAAAGGACTACAACATCCGGAAAAACAAAATGAAAGCATTTCTTCGATCAAAGGATCCTCTGGAATGGGACGTTGTAGAAAAGGAATCACTCCTAAAGTTGCATCCGTCTCAGAAAGAGGGAAAGAAACTGTTGAGATTAGCGGAATGTCTCAGGAAGAGATAATCAAGAGACAAACTCTTGATGCAAAAGCTATATATTCTTTATATTGGGCCTTGTCACCTACTGAATATAACAGAATATCTTCTTGTGTTACAGCAAAAGAAGTTCTGGATAGGTTACATATTACCTATGAAGGAACCGATCGAGTAAAAGAGACCAGAATCAACATCCTTCTCGGTCAATATGAAGCTTTCAAAATGAGACTGGAGAATCTATAACCGACATGTTTAGCCATTTTACAGAAATTGTAAATGGTCTTGAAAATCAAGGACAACCAATTTCTGATCCCATGAAGGTAAACAAGCTATTGCGTGACTCTCCAAGAATTGGAATCACATAAAGACTTCAATAAGAGAGACGCAAAGAATCATGCCACTATCTGTCGATGAGCTGGTTGGAACTCTTCAGTCTTATGAAGTGGAACGAATTAACGAAGACGAAGATCCAAAAGGTAAGAAATCCATTGCATTAAAATCAAATGATGATTCTGATGTTACAGATTCTGAAGATGATATGGACGATGAGGAGCTTGCTCTCATGATAAAAAGATTCAGAAAGCTGAATAGAAAAGGAAGAAGATTCAACTCAAAGAAACAATGCTTTCAAAGACAAATGCACCAAGTCTCTTGATGATGATGAATCAAACAAAGATATAGTTTGCTTTGAATGTAAGAAAAAGTGACACATCGACCCAACTGTCCTCTTCTAAAGAAGAAGAAAGGAAAAGCTGAAAAGTCTCGAAAGGCTCTCAAAGCCGAAACCCGGAGTGATACGAGTGCGAAGAAAGTGATGATGAATATGCCAATTTGTGTCTAGTGGCACAATCAGACTCGACTTAAACTTTGAATCAAACTCAGACAGTGAATTTAAGGTAAGTAATTTTAAAAATTCCTGTCAAGGTTTCTAAGTATATTGATGAGCTGTGTTTTAATCTTAAGACTTCTCTTAAAAGGATTTCCGAACTTAAAAAGGAAAATATTGTTCTAAAACAACAAGAAAATGTGTTGAAGGAAAAAGTTAAATGTTTAGACATGAATGTTTCTACTCTTAAAGAAAGTGAAGAAAATCTTTTGAAAGAAAATGCTCTTTTAAAAATTGACTCATCAAATATTTCAAAGAAATTTTCAATAGGGTCCGAGAAACTTGAAAAATTCTTTCAGCCAAAGACCTTATTTCAATAAATCTGGTTTAGGTATGACTCGGAAACTATTCCTTGATTGATTTTCCTAAAGTAAAAAGAAAGAATTAAGCAAAGACTCAAGAGAGTCCTACAAAAATCATTTCAAGAAGGTTTTTGCAAAGTCTGTAGTTCGAAATGCTCTCAGGTGCTCAAAGTGCAATAGCCCGGATCATTTTGAAAAAGAGTGCCTTATGGTTTGGAAACCTGTTAAGAAAACATGGGCTAATACTTGTTTATCTTACTAACACCAATGGACCCAAGAAAATATGGGTACTAAAGAAAGCTTGAGACTCTCTTTTAAATGCAGTCTCCGTCAAAGAAAAGGTAAAGTGGTATCTGGACGGTGGATGCTCAAGACATATGACAGAGACTCAAATTGCTTTATAAAGCTCGTTCAAGTAAATGGTGGAAAAGTCTCATTTGGAGGAAACAAAGCAAAGGAAGGATTGTGGGATTTGGAACTGTGAAAATTGAAATCTCACAATAAGTAATGTTTCCCTAGTAGAAGGACTCAATTACAATCTTCTCGGCATCAGCCAACTATGTGATACTGGTTTTAAGATCTTCTTTCAAGAAGGAATATGTTTTGGAACCGTAGAAAGACTCTACTCGATCTTTCATGGGTCGAAGGCATGGAAATATCTATATTCTCGGATGTGAAAAACCGAATGAATCGCAATGCTTAATTTCAATTCAAGAAGAAGCAAGCTTGTGGCACAGAAAGCTTGGTCACATTAATATGAAGCAGTTAGCCAAAATCTCATCAAAGCAGCTTGTTTGTGGTCTACCCAATTTATCATACCAAAAGTTTGATCTATGCACTCCATGTATATTGGGAAAGCAGGTAAGAAACTCATTTAAGCCAATAAATCACGTCTCTACTAATCATGTACTGCAGCTGCTGCATATGGATCTCTTCGGACCAACCAGAACCCAGAGCATTGGAGGTAAGAAATATTGCCTAATAATCATGGACGATTACTCCCGATTTACTTGGGTGAATTTCCTTCCGAGTAAGTCTGAAACCTTCTCGCATTTTGAAAAATTTGCTAAAAGGTTCAAAATGAAAAATGATATGTTATTTCAAGTATAAGAACAGACCATGGAGGTGAATTTGAAAATCAAGATTTTACAAAATTTTGTGATGAATCAAGCTTCAAGCATGTGTTCTCCTCTCCATACACTCCTCACAAAATGGAGTTGTGGAAAGAAAGAATAGATCTCTTCAAGAAATGGCTAGAACTCTTTTAATTGAAAGTAAGATTTATTCACAATTTTGGGCTGAAGCTGTTTCAACAGCGTGCTATATCATAAATAGAGTCTTTTTAAGACCTATTCTAGAGAAAAACCCCTTATGAGTTATTCAAAGGTAAGAAGCCTATTGTTTCATACTTTCATGTGTTCGGTTGCAAATGCTTTATATTGACAAATGCAAAAGATCGAGTTGGTAAGTTTGAAGAAAGATCGATGAAGGCATCTTCCTTGGATATTCTACATCAAGCAAAGCCTACGAGAGTCTATAACAAGAAGAGTCAATCAATGGAGGAATCAATGAATGTCAAAATTCAATGCAAAATGAGCGGGACTCAACATGAAGAATCGAACCGCTCCGGACTCTTCAAAGCTTACATCTCAAGAAGCATCTCGAGACTGGAAGACCAGCATCAAGTTGTTCGTGAAGATTCAAGTAAAGAAAGAGATCATCAATCGACAAATCAACCGAAGAATCGGAAGCATAAGTCTAGTCATCCCAAAGATCTCGTTATTGGCGAAATTAATGAAGGAATTTGCACTAGATCCAAAAGGCGTGAAAAGTCTAGTCCGTGGCACTTGTTTCAAATAGAACTCAAAAGCATAGAAGAAGCTTTATCGATGAAAGCTGGATTGAAGCTATGCAAGAAGAGCTCGTGCAATTCAAGTATCAATGATGTTTGGGAATTGACTCATAAACCAAAAGGTAAATCGGTTATTGGAGTTAAATGGGTTTAGAACAAGATGAACAGAAAGGAAAAGTCGTAAGAAACAAAGCAAGACTCGTGGCCAAGGGATATTTGCAAGAAGAAGGGATAGACTATGATGAGACCTATGCACCGTAGCAAGGTTAGAAGCTATTCGATTATTGCTTGCTTTTGCTTATTATAAAAAATTTCAGGTTATTCCAAAATGGACGTCAAAAGTGCATTCCTAAATGGATTTATCCATGAGGAAGTTTATGTGGAACAACCACTGTGGTTTGAAGACCCAAAGAAACCACTCGCCTTGATCGAAAAAGGTCTTGTATGGTTTAAAGCAAGCACCTCGAGCTTGGTACTACGTACTAAGTAAGTTTTTAATACATAATGGTTTTGTCAAAGGTAAAGTAGATACTACTCTATTTATCAAAAAGGAAAACAAAAGCTTTCTACTTGTTCAAATATATGTGGATGATATTATTTTTGGATCTTCTAATGAAAGTCTGTGTAAGAAATTCTCTAAGTCTATGCAGGATGAGTTTGAAATGAGTATGATGGGAGAGTTAACCTTCTTTCTTGGACTTCAAGTAAAACCATTAAAGGAAGGAACTTTTATTCATCAATTAAAATATGCTAATGATCTTGTCAAAAGGTTTGGACTGGAAAAGTGCAAAAAGACCGACATACCAATGTCAACTTCTTTGAAGATAGACAAAGATGAAGAAGGGAAGAAAATTGATCAAAAGCTGTACAGATTATCATCGGTTCACTTCATTATCTTACTGCCCTCTAGACCCGACATTTTGTTGAGTGTGTGCATCTCGTGCTAGGTTTCAATCGATCCTAGAGAATCTCATCTCGTGCTGCGAAACGGATTATTAAATACGTTGCTTCATCTTCAAGCATCGGTCTTTGGTATCCTAAGAAGGGAGACTTTAATCTTCTTGGATATTCAGACGCAGATCTAGCCGGTTGTAGAGTTGATAGAAAGAGCACCTCGGGAACTTGCCAATTGCTTGGGAACAGGACAGTGTCTTGGTTTTCAAGGAAACAAAACACCGTGGCTTTCTCACAAAGAAGCGGAGTATGTAGCTCTTGGAAGTTGTTGTTCGCAAATTTTGTGGATAAAACAACAGCTACAAGACTTTGGAATTGAAGACTCATGCACTGAGATTAGTGACAGCACTAGTGCAATCAATCTTACTAAAAATCCAATCCTTCATTCAAGGGCAAAGCATATAAAGATTCGACATCACTTCATTAGAGATCATGTTCAAAATGGAAAAATCTCGATTCAATTTGTTGAGTCAAAGAGCCAACTAGCAGATATATTCACAAAGCCCTTGGAGAAGAATCAATTCAATATCATCCGTTCCAGACTCAACATTTTGAAGCTTGAGGAAATCAAAGTCTAGAGACTCTCGGACTCTCGACTCAATCATTCACGGCCATAGACTTTGTAAGTTGTTTTAATATTCAATCTCGAAAAGGTACGATCATTCGTTCAGCTTATATTTGATTTA
>CM024532.1:28002211-28036033 GCA_014182385.1 Eucalyptus viminalis | reverse complement strand
TAGTTTAATCAAGTCTCCGATCTTAATTTCTCTAGTTGTGCAGGAGCAAGTATTTCTCCCGATACTTCGCTTAGGTTTCTAATCGACCCACCCCAAATCGATTAGTGGCGACTCCATTTTAAAATTGACTTACAGATTAAAAATTTGAACCATTAAGTCGTGAATTAGTGGACTTGGGAGAGTCCGGGCTAAAATAGACCTAACTAAACCATTAGCCTCTACAAGGTGCCCGCCCCAATCAGGCGCCGAAAAAAAAAAGTGGTCGCGACATTTACAATTTTACTTCTTTTTTCAATATTACAGACTCATAATGCTTGAAATATTGATATTTACAGAATTTTTTTGCTCGAAATATGTATATTTAGAATTTGACAAAGAGAAAACATATAGACATGAGTGAACTAGCATACTCATAAAGCGCATAGAGAGAAATCTCTCAATTTTTTATAAGTTTGAAAAGACACAAAAAAAGGAGTTTTCTAATGTTGAAAAAATAAATAGAGTCTCAATCCTGATCCTTGGAAATTAAACATTTTCGAGTAACATAAAGAAATAACACGAAAATAACAAAATCCTAAGAATGACTGCACATTGAAGTAACATAAATGACTACTCTATAATTAACGGAGATAATAATCAGGCCGTTTTGAGGCGCTCTGTGCATATTCTTGTATTGACCTTCCTACTAAATTTTTACCTGTCCAAATGCTTTGAAAAGTCTTCGGAAGTAGCAATCCCTATTACAATTTTTCTTTTATGATTTCTTAAAGTTCAAGTAATGCCTTTCGAAAAGTCAAAAGAAGAACTATATAGCCAAAATAAAATAATCCTTAGGTCTACACTCTAAACAAGAACTATTTAGGTTATGATAACTTAAAAATTTCACTTGAAGAAAATTGTTGAAGTGGGATAAGGTACGTATCTTTAAAAAAATCATGATGAAAGAGACATTATTTTTATTTTTAAAATTTTGATAATTGTAAGTTATTTATTTATTTATTGATTGTAGGTCATGTTAGATTACAGAAAGGAAGCTTAGGTCCTTCCAGACATGGACTTCACTTTGCCGGACTACTCCCAGGTTTAATAGAATCTTGAAGAAGTTTCCTCTCCTTTTCTTAAAGCAAAAAAAAGGGTATTCATATGCGTACATCTTACCCTGTATAGATGAAAGTCAACAAGGCTGTGAGATGGTTCCCATGTTTTTAGCTCAGATGCTAGTATTGCTTCTTGTCAAGAGAGGGGGAACATGGGGGACCTACTCTGATGACAGCTACATTTGAAAAGAAAATTAGAAATTTATGCTCTGTTTATTTCATAAAAAAATGAATTATTTGAAAAATATTTTTCAAATAATTATCGCTTATTATATTTAAAATAATTAGTCAATAATTTTTCATTAACAATCACAATTTATCTCTAAATTTTTGTCGATAATGAAAATATTTTTCTTTTATTTATTATTATTATTTTTAAGTGAAGGAATGATTTTTTTTTAAATAATTGTTTTTAGAAAAATATTCTTTAAACCATTCATATTTTGCCAAATAAACGCATTCTTATAGAATAAGAAAATACTCACAAGAAGATTATATAACCTTATTCCTATTCAATGTCGCTTAGTCACTATAATAGTTTAACCCAACTGTTCGACAAACGATACACATTGGTGCACGCAATCACGTGACATCGTGGAATAAATTCATGCCACTTCAGCTTCCTTTATAATGATAAAAACAGTCTTCATTTAATACGTAAAATTCAATTTCATGTTTATTTTCATTTCTGATTAATCTAAAAAAAGGTATTCTTTGATACTATACATATTTGAGAAATATGATGATGATAATTGATCTTTGCAGAAGGTCCATCTAGTCTGTGGTGTGGACGATAAGATGTTCAATGTAGACTCAGTGAAAGATATCAAAGAGTAACATCCATCTTTTTTTCTTCTTCTTTTTTTCTCACCAAGTAGATTATGACTCATTTTTTTATTTATTGTGTAGCGTGTAGCTTTACTACTGTTATTTATATGTACATATACAGAAAGATCTATATCTACATCGTAGCTATTGTACGGAGTCAATTTTGTTGCATATATAAAAATACTTATGTTGCCGTTTTAATGCACACTAAATTTGAAAATATTTTCTTTAATCACTTTCTTGTTGAAAATCTTCAAACTTTATTTCAAGAATACTTGATTTTCTCTCACCATTCAGTGGAATAATAGCTAGTAGTGTAGAATTTCGTGAAATATTGGCGAACTGCTCCATAAGCATAAATTGTATTAGAGGGTGACAAGATCTACGTTTCAAATTGATGATTTTATAGAAAACAAAAAAGTAGGTTGCCCATAAATCAATGACAGATGAGTATGGAAAATTAAACTTGAGATCTCTCCCTTGATGGATGTTAATAATTTATTTGTGTCTCAATTTCCTGTGCCATTTACCTTTGTTGGAGAAATCTTTCCAGAATATTTTTGAAGCCTCGACAAAAACGTTTCTATCGCCCCTAGTCCGGATAAATACAGACCTTCGTTTAGAGTCCGAAGACTTTCGGATCACCAGACTCAGCACTCAAGACTCAAGACTCAAGACTATTCTTATTGACAGTTTTTCTAATCCAGACGAAGGCAATCCGAGCCGAAGTATTTGGTTGAGGATTTAGTCCTATCCCTGTGGGAGAAGATCTCTTGGCTGGATAAATATAACGGATTCTTTTTATTCGTAATCAAAGATCGTTTGAAGATTCGATGGTCGACGAAATATTCTTGGAAGGTTCTATTCTTGGAAACCAAGATCCTGGTTGTATGGGCGAACATGATTGATGGGCTATCGTCAAAGTTCCTTTAATAGCTCGAATGATCTTCTTGATTGATTCCGTCCAACGGGTAGATTGGAGGAATTCCTTTGGTAAGTGCCAACGGGTATGATGGCATAAAGGAGTATAAAAGGAAGACGTTCTAGTTGCTTTAGAGTATGATCGATAGAGAAATTCCAGAGTCTGAAGCACCTTGATTATTAGTCAATACATTTTGAGCGAAATTGTATACACAAAGGGTGTCTATACTTAGTGATACCTTGAGCGAGTGTGGTAAATCATCTACACCGAGAAATCAAGGGAGAACAACGCTGTAACATCTCTTTGTTCATAGTGGAATCCAGCCAATAGGCTGTTAGTGCAGAAGAGTAGACGTAGGCTTGAAATAAACCGAACCACTATAAACCGTGTGTTCAATTTTCTCTTCCCTTCTCTCAGTCTTACTTTGATTATTGTTTGTCTCAAATCTATCAACTGTCTAGTATTGTGCAATTATCAAGAAAAATCCTTTATATACCTATTCACCCCCCTCTAGGTACTTATACTAGCTATATCAACCTTATGTTGACATGTCTCTACTATCTGGACATGTTCTCCCTCCGGCCCTCCCTACGATGAGACGTCAGATACGAGTGAACCATGTTTATATGCAAATCTAATTATATGTTTTGAATGTCCAGAAAACAAAAATAAAATACTTGGATCATTCTATTGCCCCCAAAATTTGCCAAATGGATGCTAGCCGTCAGGGAATAATCTCCCCTGAAGGCCAACCTCCTATTGGCAAATATAAAAACATTTGTTCTTTGTACGATTGATCAAAAGATTTACAGATTAGAAAGGAACAAAAATTAACCTTAGGCGACTCAGATAAAATAGATAAAATCTTGCGATTTGGTTGAGTATGTGTCCTTAACACTTAAAGATATTATTTTTATAGTCATGATCCTCTATGAAACTTTCACGTTCTAAAACTTATTCTCCAAGTTCTGGACATGTTCTCCAAATTGTGGACATACTCCCAAGTTTTAGACACGGCCCCCATATGTTGGTATCGGTTTTGGACTTGTTCTTATAATCATGAACTTGTGGAATTTCAATTTCACGTTCTAAGAATGTTGTGGATGTGCTCTGCACGTTCTGGACGTGCCCCGGCGATTTGGACATGTTTCTCATGCCTTGGACGCGGCTAGTATCAATTTGTAATACCGGGTTTAGTATTCATGCCAACCGGTTCGCCATGTGTATATCAACTCTTTATAATGTACCAGTCTTCATCCTGTGCTTCGATACCAATCAGTCATGCTAGACATGTCAAATTTTGGTGCCAACATTGACGAATACCAATTTTGATGCATGTTAATCCTGGTGTTGGCCAAACCTATGCCAATCACAACCTGACCAACATAATTTGCATGATATCTTATAATTATAAAGTTCATATATTGCTTAATATATCAATGCCTCACAAATCAAATATCTCGTTCCTACTGAAGAATACCTGTTTGTGTCATTTTTAGGCACCAACACATTCACAAGAGCTACGTGAGATTGTGCACGTGATAAAAGGTTGGTATCTCCATGGGAGAGTTTGATCTATCACATGAAATGACTTATCTATAATTTAGAAAATGAGAATGGCCACGCATATGGCGTGATGACTCAGCCAATTCCTGATGATTCAAGACCTTCAAAAGATGCAAAAGTAACATATAAGGTGGTGTTCAATGTTGGTATATGTCGCCTAGTAATACTCCCCATGTTCTATACTTGGATCGGTCCATTCTCGTCATGCTAGAAGCATGCCAGGATGTGCACCTTGGTTGAGCTCTCTCATTTCAGTGATCATTCCCCACCTTGTCAAATTAGGTATAGATCTAGTCTATCCAAGAACTGCACATCTCTACTTGAAATGGTCTCGCGCGGATGCCATTTATGACGACCCTGCCCATTCAAGTGGCTAACCTTCCAAAAGGAATACTCAAAGTAACCAAATAAGAATGTGTCCAGGTGAGTTTCTACTTAAAAATCATTTACTAATACCTTTCTTATTTGACATGAGATTTCGAAATGCCATATATGAAATATTGTATCCAAGATTTGCTTGTTCCAATAGTATTGAGTTAATGGCCTTCAAGGAATGTAAACACCCTCCATAAGTGAAGCGATTGAAGTAGACTCGGAACCGATAATTGTCTTATCGATTAACATTTAGGTTGCTGGTCAATAATTAATGTGATCAATGAATTGCCCACCAAGTCGATAGCTCCATTCTAGAATTGATGACTTCTAGAAATGCTCCATCATCAAAATCAAAATGTTCCATGCTGAAGAAGGGCCACATGTGTCATAACAGTTGAAAGAAAATTTCCCTGTGTAGAATTATTTTGTGGACAGCATCAACATCAACATCAACATCAACATACTAAAATTTCCCGCTGTACACATTCTTCATAAATACAATAGTCGGCAAACGGCGGAAATAATTTCTCTTTCCATAATCAATTTAAATTTCAAAATAGAATTTAGAATGTCATTTGGGAAAGTTTTACTAGCTACAAGATCTCTTCGAATTAATTGAGACATTCCAAGTACATGCAAGGCCATTTTTCTTACCCATGAAGTCCTTATAATAAATCTCATGTCTTTCGGATTCATGCGGGTGATGATCTTTCTGCGATTCATGTTGCTCATTGGGATGAGAACATGTAGTACAAATCTACAAGGGTGGTCCCATGTCTGCACTGAATTGGTTTTTCTTGTAAACAAAACTAATTTTGCAGAACCAACTCCTTGGTTAAATCCTGCTTCTACGAGCAAGTGAACTAGTAAATGAAGTGCACAAAATAAAGAGTTTAGGTAGGAGAAACTACAAGCCTGATTTACATATGGTCGGCTTGATAAGCATACATCCTCTCTTCCAGCTCCAATAGTTTAATTAGACTGTAATTCACTATTTTAGCTAGGAGCACATACACCGCTTTGTTACATGTATAGAACGATCTACGACGCCAAACTTCGTCTATGGCTACCTGCCATCGAAAGCAACCACTGTTACACCCCTTCCAATGGCTTCTCGCTCACCCTAATAAATAGCATAATACCCACACTCCCCAAATCATAAACTACACCGGTAATTATTTATAAAGGGTCCCTCGTGCTCTTTGTTTACTCTTAAGGCAATGTATTTTATTTAAGTACAAGGACTTCTCTAGTAAATCTACAAATGGGTTTGTACACTTCCACTAACATTAGGATCAGCTCTTAATTGGCAATAAGGCAACAGCAAAGAGACGGGCTCAAGAATGGCGGAAAATGCCTCAATTCCTCTTGTTCTCAAGCACTCGCAATCAGCTTTGTTCTACTCGAGGTTTGGTCTTCTTACAAGCCTCTTTTATCTTGCTAGTCAATCGGCTTTTCTATATAAGGCGGGTTTTGTTATATCTTTTCGTCAATTTCCTTTGGCAGCGTCAGTACGCTACTTCCAAGCTTTGCTACCCCAAGTTGGTTCTACTAATTCCAGTACTTTGCAGAACTTCCCTTTCATAAGTGTAGCCCGACTTCCATTTGTTGCTGCTATTAAAGTAGCTGTGTTATAATTACTAGGCCCACCATCCGACATCTTAGCACTACTTCAAGGACCAACTACGATCGCATGATTTTTGGGTACCCGTGTGCATCGGTGACCAAATTAATTTGGTACTATCGTTCCAAAGAGGTGTGGGTCGCATGCTTTAATCTTTGATGAATACAAGACAATAGGATTTGATAATTATGTGTTATGTTTTGAGAAAAGTATTAAAAACGTTTTAAACCTATTATATTAGTAACGACTTGGTCCTAAACTTTTTAATCGAGTTAATTTATTCCAAAACCTTTTCAAATTGGTACTAATTTAGTCCATCTAGCTAATTTAGGTCGAAAATCGCTACTATAATTGTCGGTCATACCAAAGTAGACGCTAACCATCCTATATGATACAATCAGTATTGAAGTGGACATTTTTTTAAAAAATAATTGAAATTTTTTCCTATCCCTTTTCTTTTTGCCGGTGCTTGCCGGGCGATGCTTGGGCAAGGGTGAGTGCCAGCGCCGTAGACCCTTGCCCTAGCCAAGATGGCCTCGCCACGCCTCATCTTCAACTTCAGCGACGCATTAGCTTTGTCTTCATCTTCTTTGCCATTCGTAAAACCCTAGAACCTGAAGGGCTTTTTATCTCACTACCATTTTGAGTCCACCGTCACCTGTCACTGAGCGGAGACATGCCTCGCAGCGACAGCACCTCGTCGTCCATCAAAATTTGACACCTCTCGTCCCCTCCTTTGCTTTTGGATTTCCCTTGTAGTTCCCATGGTCCAACGTCGCCACTCATCAAAACCGGTCACAAACTCGCTTAGTTCATCGGCTCCTTCAAACATTGTGAGTCCGAGCATTGGCTTGGACCAAAGTTGCCGCTTCTGAGCTCGCTGTCGCTATCTCTATATCTAGCTCTATGAGGCACAGTGAGGTCAACTAGCAAGGCCGTCCTAGCCTAGGTGAGAGTTGGCCTTGCCAAATCCAGGGAGGGGGGCCTCTTCAGTGCTCCCCTTGCCCATGTGAGGCCAACCCTCATCGGCCATGGCCTGTGGTCATTGACTAGCCATCGGCACTAGTAAAACGAAAAGGGAAATGAAAAAAGAAAAGAAAATAATTGGAAAAATTATTTAAAAATAGAATAAAATTCAAAAATATCATTAAAATATTCACATTAGTATTGGCTGTATCATATAGAACAATCGGTATCTATGTCAACAATTTCTAGCCTAATTAGTTAAATGGACTAATTTGGTACCAATGTAAAAATGATTAAGACTAAATTAGTCCAATTGGATCCCCGGAGTAGAAAAAACTAACATTACCAAATAATTTTCTTATTCTCTTTTTGTTCAAGGGAAGAAAAGAACAAAAAAATCAAAAATTGGCCGGTTATCAAACATGCCATTATTGTTCTGTTATTTCAACTTAGGCATCCATCATTTTGCTTAATCAACGCCACAAAAAGCAGATGTCAAGAAAGCGGAAAAGTAGCCTCCCCTGGATCTCAAAACAGGCGAACTGGGCACTGTTCCTGCGAGTTCTTCTGTGGCTGATCCCAGGTGTTTTGACCGTTGGTTGGAGCTCATTTTCGGTGGTGGGGGGCGCCTATTGATGCTTATTAAACCCCCAAAAGTATAGCCTGGTACGTTCTCTCTTTTGGCCCATCTATGGCCGAGATTGGTTAGGGTTCCTTCCGTTTGCTCTGCTGTTTAGCGATTTGTAAGCTGCGATGGAGTCTGAAGCGATTCAGGCCCATATTGATGGTCAACGACCTAGCTCTCGTAGCCCCTCTCCACCTTTGGGTCGACTTCCTTCTTTAGCTGGTCCTTCAATGGTTGAGCCCGGTTCCTCGGCCCCTGCTGCTGCGAAGCAAAACACTAATTCGCAACCCCCTCAAGTTCCTGCTGGCTTACGAGTTGGGAATAGGGGTAGATCGCGATCGAAACGCCCTCAAGGTAGGGGCGATTCAAAAAATCCAAAAGATCGCTCTTGGGTGGCTGTAGCTAGAGTTGCGACTAAGGGTTATGACCTCCAATTCACTCGACCTACTTATGTTAACAGCAAACCTGTTATTGAAATGACTGACTCCGACATTGAAGCTGCTGATCCCAAGCTATATGAGTGTCTGGTGGGATATTTCATAGGCAGACGTCTTCCCTTTAAGGTTACTGAGGAGGCCCTCAAAAAAGCTTGGGGTCCGAACCTTCTTGAAGTTATGTCCAATGAACAGGGATTCTTCTTTCTGCATATACCTGATTCTGAGTTCCGTAGGAACCTCCTCGAAGGTGGTACTATCACTGTGGCAAGGGTGCCCTTGGTCCTTCAGCAATGGAATCCGGCCCTTGAGCTTAGAAAAGATACCCATCTGACCGTTCTGATTTTGGTGAGACTGAGAAACCTTCCCCTAGCCTTTTGGTCAGCTCAGGCGATAGGGAAAGTGGCAAGCGCAGTGGGCAATCCTTTGTATGTAGACCAGCGAACTGAACAGATGAAAATGTTGGCGTTTGCTCGTGTTTGTGTTGAGATTACAGCAGATCAACCTACTTGTGAAACCATTGAGTTGGTGCATAATGGCAAATCATGTGAAGTAGTGATGGAATATGAATGGAGGCCGGTTGCTTGTGCTGGATGCGGCATATTTGGGCACAAATGTAACCCCATGGCTGCTCGGAATCCTGCTGCTCATGCGTCTGCTACAGCGGTGCCTCCTCAAGCCCCAATCACTATTGATCATCCTACTCAAGAAATAGCTGTTCCCCCGGCCTTTACTGATGTTCTTGCAGCGCCCCAACAGGAACAGACGGAGCTAGGAATGGGAAGTCCCATGAAGACTAAACCAGCTGCTGAGCACCTTCCTTCAGAGGCAAAGTCCTCCGCATTGCAAGTTCAAGTGAACGCAAATAAGCCTCCGCCTGCGAGCAATACTACTGACTGTGTCGGTATAAAAACTGACATGGTCTTGAATGTGGTCTTAACTCCAGATGCTGTTGCTTCAACCCCGGATCAAGGTTGGAAGCAAGTAAAGGGAAAGAATAAGAAACAACCTCCGGCTAAGGATATGGTCTCCTTCAGATTAGCCCCTCCCAGTGAAGAGGGGCAATATTTGAAACTCAAGTCATCTTCTGTGAAACCACCAGCTGTCCCAATTACCAGGATTTCAAAAGGTATTTCTTTAGCGTCTTCCAAGGTGACAGCTGGTCGTTTACGTGCTGCTAAGAAGTCAGGTCCCCTTGCTTCCTCAATTCCACCCGAAGACTCGGATGAGATATGCAACTCCAATGTTCACGCTAATTCAAATGATGATGATTTGCTCTCTATCGACTCCCCCTCTCCGAAAGGCCCGGCCTTAACTTCAGGGGCGGAAAGCATCCAGGAGAAACTTTTGTTGCTGCGTCCTGATCCACCTCCCTCGGTGGTGCCTATTGCGACCTCCACTAGTCGCAAATCCTCTAAAAAGAGGTAACCGTCCTCCTTTCCTTTGTAAATATGTATATAGGATTTTGGAATATCAGGGGTATCCTTCATCCTGCTAAACGTGCTAAGATCAGAAAGTTTGCTTCGTCCAACAAGTTATGCTTGGTTGGCCTTTTTGAGACAAAAGTCCTTGAACCTTTGTTTGAGTCTATTTCTTCTGCGCTGCTAAGGGGTTGGAAATGGATAGCTAATTACGAGTTTTCTCCTCGTGGAAGAATTTGGGTCGGGTGGAACTCGGATTTTGTTATCTTCGATCCGATTTCTATTAATGACCAGGCTATTCATGGTTACTTTAAGGTCAATACTTCTAGCCTGAGTTGTGTTATTTCAGCAGTATATGGGGAACATACTTTTGTGCGGCGTAGACCCTTTGGGAGGATCTACTCCACTATAGCAATGTTTTGCAGGACTGTGCTTGGTTAGTTGCAGGTGATTTCAATGCAATAAAAGAACCATCTGATCGGGTTGGGGGTTCAAATAACTGGATTCCTTATTTCGATGAATTTGCTCACTGCCTAGCTCAAACGGATTTTAGTGGATCTCAGATATGTTGGTCTTCGTTTTACTTGGTCTACCTCCACGGGAATTGCTAGAAAGATGAGAAAAACTGATCAAGTCTTGGTTAACAATAAGTGGAATCTCGATTTTTCCTTCTCTGAAGCTTCTTTTCTTAACCCGGGGATCTCTGACCACTCTCCCATGGTCGTTAGAGTTCTTAATCCGATTGTTAGGAGGAGGCCCTTCAAATATTTCGATTTCTGGTCGGAGCACCCGGATTTCTCCTCCACTGTTCGACAGACTTGGGACACCCCAGTTTATGGTGTACCTATGTTTAGACTTACTTCCAAGCTGAAATTATTGAAAAGAAGCCTCAAATCCCTAAACTAGGAAACCTTTTCCAACATTTCGGTACAGACAAAGGAAGCAAGGGAGGCCCTCAGTAATATCCAAATTGCCCTTCAGTCTGACCCGAACAACTCCTCCCTCGGTGAGCTAGAAAAGACTCAACGCCGTATTTTTGTCAACCTGCGAAGTCACGAAGAATCTTTTTATAGACAAAAATCGAGAGTTAGATGGCTCAAGGAAGGAGATCGCATACTAAGTTTTTTCACAACTCGGTTAAAAAGAGGCATCTCAACAATCGAATCCTCTCTGTTAAGGATTCGTCGGGCTCCTTGATTACGGATCCTACCTTGGTTCCGCAGGTGTTTGTATCTTTCTTCTCGATCTTCTTGCTCCTCATGCAAACCTTCTAAACCTTCGGTGCAAGAATTGGAATCTTTTGTTCGACGCCCCCTTTCGGATACTCAGATTTCTGACCTACTCAGGGCCGGTGTCTAATTCTGAAATAAAAATACACTTTTCTCACTTGCTAAAGGCAAAGACCCAGGTCCGGATGGCATCACAGCTGAGTTCTTCAAGAACAACTAGGATATTGTAGGACCTTTGATTCTAGAAGCAATCGAGATTTCTTCTCCTCTCGGTTGTCTCCTCGGGAGGTAAATACCACTATCCCGGCTTTGGTTCCTAAAGTTCCTAATGCCTGCGCTGTTACTGACTTTAGGCCCATTGCTTGTTGTAATACCACCTATAAGATTATCACAAAAATCTTGGCCAATCGTATTGCAAATGTTTTGAGTGATTTGATTAATCCATCCCAGAATGCTTTCGTTAAAGGTAGAAGAATCGGAGATAACATCCTCCTCGCTTAGGAATTATTTGCTGGTTTTCATCTAGACCCTTATCTGCCCAAGTGTGCTATTAAGATAGACTTTCAGAAGGCATACGATACTATAGATTGGGACTTCTTGGAGCTTGCTCTCTCGGCTTTCCGGTTTTCTCAATGGATTATTCGATTGATAATGGTCTGCGTTTGTACTCCGAAATACTCCATTTCCATTAATGGTGAGCTGCATGGGTTTTTCTCGGGTGGTAGAGGCCTCCGTCAAGGGGACCCTTTGTCCCCATATTTATTTACGCTAGTTATGGAGATGTTTTCGGGGATCTTGAGTTCTCGGACTGCCAACGACGACTTCAAGTACTATTGGAGATGTAAACATGTTAGGTTGTCGCATCTTTTCTTTGCCGACGATGTGTTTCTGTTTTGTCGAGCTGACTAGGCATCTGTGGTGATGCTGAAAAAGGGTTTGGATATCTTCTCTTCTTGGAGTGGTCTGCTACCCAACAAGAACAAGAGTGAGATTTTCTTATCCGGTGGCCCCGTTTCCTTGCGTATTAACATTCTCAAAGCCTTCGGATTTCAAGAGGGGAAGCTTCCGGTTCGCTACCTCAGTGTTCCTATCATCTCCACTAGGCTGGGGAAAGCAGATTGTGTTGTGTTGATAAATCGTATTACTGCTAGAGTTCAATCATGGGCCCAACGCTTTCTCTCTTTTGCCGAAAGACTACAACTCATAAGGTCAGTTTTACACTATACAAGTTTTTTGGGCTAGCGTTTTTACACTTCCTGCCTCGGTTTTGGATAATATAGAGCGGATACTGCGACAACTCTTATGGAAGGGCACTACTCTAGGTCGTGGTGGGGTTAAAGTTTCGTGGGATGACGTTTGTCTCCCAAAAAAGGAAGGCGGTTTGGGAATTCGTAAATTAAAGGATTGCAATAGAGCTTCCATGCTCAAACACATGGATCCTTTTTACTAATAAGGAATCCTTGTGGTGCCGATGGGTTCATACTAACTTTTACGCAAACATAATTTATGGACTGCTTCTCAACCTACTTCTTGTTCATGGGCGTGGAAAAAAATCCTGCAACTTAGAAAGTCCTTCCGGACCTCTTTCTCTTGGAAAATTGGTAATGGTCTCTAAGCATCTCTCTAGCATGATCATTGACTTTCCTGTGGACCGTTACTCTTTTGTTCCACTTTCTTTTATGGAGAATAGTGGTCTTCCCAATTATGCGGTTGTGGCAGATCTCTTCACTCCCGCAGGGGTTATGTTGAAAGGAATCCTTGAGAGGTGGGGTATTTCTCTTCCGGCTATCTCCTTACCTCGTGATACTTGTACCCGGCTTTGTGATCCTTTTGGCTCCTTCTCGGTTGCCTCTCGCTTGGAACACCATCAGAGCCAAAAAAGACAGCGTTCCTTGGGCTTCTCTTATTTGGGATAATGCCATTGCCCCTCGATTTCAATTTAATCTTTGGTTGATTACTAAAAATCGTCTTCCAACGCAGACACTCCTCATTTCTTATGGAAGGATCGATTATATTGTTTGTGCTTTTTGCAATACCATTCCAGACTCTATTGACCACTTATTTTTTTAGTGTCATACCTGGACTACTCTTGTTTACTTTTGGGCTACTAGATGCAACCTTCCATGACGAAATAGCTCTTGGTCGGACAATCTCACATGGGCGAAAAAACTTCTCTCTGGTAAGGATTTCTTCCATTGTATTGCGCGCTTCTCTTTTTGGTGCGTTGTGTCATTTGATTTGGAAGAAGAGAAATAGTATCATATTTCGTGGTGAAGATTTGGTGGTCACGGCTTTGAAGAATCACCTCATCAAGGTTATTAAAGACAAAGCCCTTACCTTCAAAAATGTTCCCATTACTCCAAGAAACAAGAGACTTCAAAGAGCTTGGGGTTTTGACCCCTCGGTTTTTGCTTCGATGCCTACTCCTCCTTGAGTTGCTGGATCGCGGTTACGTCCGTTCTTTGTCACGACCTTTTCTGTTGTGTTGAGGTTCTTGGTTGTTCTTGGCTTGTTTGTTTTGTGTTGCTTTAGCTTTGTTGTCTTCTGTGGGTTCCTTGTTGTTTGCCTTCGGCTCCTTTTCACTCCTTCGTTGTTACAGCTTAAACCGTAAGTTTTTGGAGCCGGTTTTTTTGTACGGTTGACCAAAGCTCAATATATTTATTACCTTTACCAAAAAAAAAAAAAAAAACAGATGTCAAGTACTTTTATTTCTAATCCCGATGTCAGTCCCTATCTTCTTTTCACACTAGAGAACTCCTTACAATTTTTACATAGAAAAAAATTATAAATGAAAAGTCATAAAAAAAAAATACTCAAGATTATGTTAAATATAATACATTTATCCTGAATTTTTTTTATAATATCAAAAATTCTAAATTATACTCACTCTAATATATTTACTCTAAACTTTGTTCTCGAGAATAGATTTGCAACGGAATAAAAAAAAAAAAAAAGAACAAAGTTACTTCCTTGTTCCCTAGAACAATTCTAGAATAAAGCTAGTTTTTTTTTTTCTCTTTTCTTTTCTTCTTCTTCCTCCTCTAGCTAGTCGCTAGGCTTGGTGATGGTTGGCAATCTCCAATGACAAGGTCTAGCAACCTCACCGGAGCCTCGCCAACCCCGGTGAGATTGGCTTTGCCTTGGTTGGGTGGGGCTCGACCTCAACAAGCCACCTCGCCATTGCTGAGTGAGGGTCAAGGTTGTCAACTAGAGAAGGAAGAAGAAGAGAAGGAAAAAAAAAGAGTAAAAGAACTCATAAAATTATAAGAAAAAAACTAAAAGAAATTCTAAGTCACAAAAAAATTTAACTCGTATCAAATATATTCCTATTCTTTTTCTATTTCATGAATAATAATTTTGTATAACTTCTAAACGCGTTCCAATGCTCAGAAACTTGTCCATGAAACAGAATGAGAAAAAACTATTCCGAGCAGACAGAACAGTTACCAAATAGGTCTTAAAGGACCTCGCTTGGAGAATGGCACCGTTACTTTACAAGTAAGGGTACAATTTGCCCAATCATTTTGTTAGGTGTATATCAAGCAATCGGACCACAAATTTGCTGTAGAAAACCATTTATTTTACATGTTTGTAGTAATTAAAGAAACAAATCTATTGATATTGAAGAAAAAGAAATTCATGGGGTTTTTAACTATCCAAAATCTCGCTGAAGATACTGGAGCAGGCATTGCCATTTGGGCCGAGGGACTCAAGGTTAGGGACATTGCTAGAGATGGTGTTGTCCTTTATGCTGAGCATCTGAAGCTAGTCAAGCCATTTCAAGGTCTTCCTTGTCGGAAGTAGTAAAATTGATTTAGATCAAAGAAAATTTTACTTGGACCTGTCATTGTACATGGCATAGGCGTTTGAGTTTGGACTGTGTTGGAGTGCACTCTTAATCGACTTCAACTCTGATGAGAAAGGAGAAAGCAACTTGCATGAAGATAAGTGATGAGCCCAACATTTAAGACATGAGTTGTCTTATTGACAAACTGAAGTCGGTTAGCATGGTGAAGTTGGACTTGGCCTTGGATAAAATTTCGGCAACTCCCATTCACGCTGAAGACGGCAACCAAGAGGAAAAAGTTCAACTTTACTTGTTGTATTTTGAAGTCAAAGGCGGTGGAGTCCAGATGATGGAGATGTTTATATGTACCTACGTTTGTTATTTTGTTTTTAGAGAGAGTGAGAGAGCTTTAGGAGCATAGAGAGAGAAACGGAGAGAGAGAGGGTTAAGTTTAGCAAAGCTTGTATAGTTAAGTTTGTAAGAGTGTGATGTGTACTCCATATTAATCCTTCGCAAGGCATTTTGAATAATATATTCTCTCTTGTGTGCTTACATTCTCTCCTCGAATACTTCAAAGCTCCTTTATCCTTTTGGTTCCAACATTTCCGTCCAAGGTGCTGATCAAGTTCAAGGATGAGCTTGGCAACATGACTATTCATGAAGAGAGCCTTCATTTTGATGTGGAGATAGAGAAGATCCGAAAATTTGGGTCATTTCAGAGAAGCTAAGTTTGTGCTTTCCTCTTCTCTCTTTGGACTGGACTGCTAAACCACAAGGCCTTGGGAAGAGGGACAGTAAAGAAAGGGCATCTACTAACATCGAAGTACCAACGAGCTTCTAATGCTCTTTGCCACCACTCACTTACGGTCGCGGATGGGCAAATTGGAAAAGTATAAACCCGAAATTGCGGCTGCAGAGACGGCATTTAAGGGGTGAGAGAGACGGGAGAGAGGAGGGGAGAGCTCCAATGGTGGGAATGGGACTAGACGACCCCCAATGATACGTAGCACAAAAGAAAAATAAAAAGATAATAGGGATGTGCGGTTTAACAAGAAAATAGAATGAGATTTCAATTTCCTAGGAAAACTGGACAAGCAAGTTATGGGAACATGTGGGGTCAGACTGCACCGTCGGCTTCACATATCCCAACAGTATATGACCACTGGACGTACATGGCGAAGATGGACGACACTGTTCATGATCAAGCTGAGAGAGAGAGAGTGAGAGAATGGTGAACACTGTCAAGATTTACAAGCCCTTGTTGCAAGCGACCATGAAGCTCGCTGGCGTGAGACCTCAAAAGATCGAGGTCGAACAGGGGACTGTCATGAACATCTGGGCTCCGACCCGATCCAAGAAGAATGCCAACAACGGTAAAAAACCTGCCGTCGTCTTCCTCCACGGCTTCGTTGGCGACGGCATCCTGACGTGGCAGTTCCAAGTCCTCGCCCTTGCGAGGGACTATGCAGTCTACGTGCCGGACCTCCTCTTCTTCGGTGGTTCCTCTACCGGCGATGGCCGCCGGACTGTGGGATTCCAGGCGGAGTGCCTGGCAAGGGGGCTGGCAAAGCTGGGAGTGCAGCAGTGCTCAGTGGTCGGGTTCAGCTACGGCGCGATGGTGGCGTTCAGGCTGGCCGAGTTGCAGCCTGAGCTGGTCGAGTCAGTGGTCGCGACGTGCTCTGTCCCGGTGCTGACGGAGTCGCTGAGCCGAGAGTGCTTAGAGAGGTTGGGGTTTCCGACGTGGTCGGAATTGCTGTTGCCTGATTCGGCGAGTGCACTGAAGAAGTTGCTTGAAATTTGCAGCTTCCACTTCCCTAGACTCCCCAAATGTGTTTTCAAGCACGCTCTAGAGGTACGTACCAAAGCGAACTTTTCTAAGATCATGCACGGGGACCTTTGCTCTATCCAGAGGTTATTAGTCCATTATCTAAATAATCGATCAATTCTCCGGTATTGGCTTTTAAATTTTCATCGTGTCAGTGATGTAAATGAAAGGCATTTGTCAACTATGTGTAATCTAAACTACCAAATCAAAATAAACTTATCAATTCACTAATGAGTTTTCCATTTATTACGTAGCTAACCGGAACTCATTGTTTTTACTTATCAAATTATAAAACTTTATCCATATTTAGCATATGTATCCTGTTTTGATTGTTTCAGAATAATTTAACGTAATTTTTGTTCTTTACAATCCAATGACATCAATATTTGTTATTTTTCGCAAAAATGCTCTTAACAAAACAAGGGAAGTTGCAGACGTGGCTTTCTCGGAAATTTTGATAACTTTTGGCTTTGTTTTTCCCTTTTAGACTTTCGCAAGCTATATAGGACAAGCAATGGTGATTGAGAATTTCAACATTTTTATATTTTCATTTCTAAATTCCGGAATACCATGCTCTTAAATATATATATAGGACCACACTTGGTGGATGGTGGTTGAGAAGATCAATCGATTACATAAATTTTTGCTTTTCTTGTCACATATCCATGGCAGTCTTGATTTTAATGTGCTTTTCGAAGCAACATTTTCACTTGTAGCCTTACGTTGCTAGCACGTCAAGATTGCATTTGGTGGATGGTGGTTGAGAAGATCAATTGATTACATAAATTCTTGCTTTTCTTGTCACATACCAGTCTTGATTTTAATGTGCTTTTCAAAGCAACTTTTGCACTTATAGCCTTACATTGCTAGCATGTCAAGATTGCACTTGGTGGATGGTGGTTGAGAAGATCAATCGATTACATAAATTTTGCTTTTCTTGTCACGTATCCATGGCAGTCTTGATTTTAATGTGCTTTTTGAAGCAACCTTTGCACTTGTAGCCTTACATTGCTAGCATGTCAAGATTGCATTACGAGTGACGATAAAATTAGTAGAAAAACTTGTATCACATAATGGATCAATACAATGTGCACATATGAAAATCACTTAGTCCAAAAGGTTATACAATTTGTGTACCTAATATTTCCCAATAAGCAAAATCCAAATACTTTGTGTGTGTTTTAGCAAATAAATAACTAATTGCGTTGACAGTGATGATCGTAACATATGTGGAAATTTGGTTACGCAATCCGTGCATCTTATATTACCCAATAAAAAAAACCCTAATCCTCTATGCGTGAGTGCGTGCATATGTGCGCAGATGCACATGGACGCGTGCGTCACGTGCTGTTGTTGATAACATTCACATAAGGGGAAGCCACTGTTTTAGCCATGACGATTAGTAGAACCTATGATTATTTACATCTTCTTTGAAAATAGTAAATGCTACATGAGTTTTTACCTTTGGAAATGGATCTGCGCCTCCACATCAGTTATTATTGTGTCTTTATCTACAACATACCATTTTCTTTACAAAAATACTCTTCGTAAAATCCTGAATTCTCACACCCATCCAAAATAATGAAAACCAATTAAAAAAGCCAAACCACTCAAATTTTAAGCATGATGTTAAAATGATTTTGTAAGTAGGGGCAATTTGACCTTCTTAATATGAGATTTTGCTTAGAGGTATGTCAATGATACTTGCAAAAATAAAGGTACGCAGGTAATTACTAAGTGAAAATTGAGATATGTATTTGATATTTTCTTTCAAGAATAATTTTTCCTCCCAAAATAAGTCATTTGCGTTTACCCACATAGGATATGTAAAACATATAACAGAGAAAAAAAAAATCTCAGCCCCCGGCCCAAAAATAATAATAATTAAATGCAGGATCTTCAACTGTTTTGTGTAGCTCCTTTAGAAAAATCATATATACTCGACTCTTTTGTTTCGATAAAAATGTGTAATTTATAAAATATTTTTGTAAAAATGATTGCTTGTATTAATTAAAATAATTAATCAATGAAAAATATTTTATTGTCAACAACCATTTATATTTAAATATTTTCATGGATAATGATAATATTTTCATTCATTCGTTCATTTTTGTAGCGATGCAAGTAATTATTTTTAGAAAAATATTTTTCAAATCATTAATTTTTTTAGAAATAAATGGAACTAAAATTCTAACAAACAATTGCGTAGGTCTTGATCATATGCTTCTATCTGTCAAAATTTATCCCTCATCCTTGGCACATTGACCGTCGTCCCCGTCCCACCACCACTACTACCACCATCCATTAGCCTCCCGGAGAGAGAGAGAGAGAGAGAGAGAGAGAGAGATGCTGCATCAAGCTTATTGCTGGAATGGGGGTGACGCTGATTGTAACGTCGCTGGAGCCTGGAGGTCTCTAGTAGTCGCGGAGGTCGGAAAGTGCCACGGCCAGCATTGATGGTGTGGTTGGGGGCAGAACAAAACGAAGTAGATCTAGTCTCCTTTGTTTTTTTGGGAGACATTCAGATGTCATCTCCTCCGTGGTGAATGATCATCATCAAGATATTTGTGCCTAGATTACGGGGAGAGAGAGAGAGATCTATCAAATCAAGTCTTGTCGTCAAAGTGGAGCCACCTACGGTGGTGCTGGGACTGGAGGTGGCGGTCTCCATCGATGGTGGCTGTCACAAGTTCGGTGCTGGCATTGATGGTGCGCTAGGGCGTTTAGAAGAAGAAGAGAGAGAGAGAGAGAGAGAGATTTTTCTAGTGGTATTTATGAACATGCGTAAAAATCATAACAGACTCTCCTAGTAAAGATAAGATGTTTGCCTCATTTATCCCTGCTTGTCGTTGGATGGTAGGTTTTGTTTGACTGCAGAAAAGAGAGAGCCGAATTGCTGGAGGCTTTGGTCATTCCAGACAAGGATTTCGCTTTCCCGCAGTACTCTCAGGTTTGATGAGTCTTCTCCTTCGGTGGTTGTTTATTTTTTAACCCTACATAGAATCCTTTGTTATCAAAAAAAAAGTTTTTACATAAAAAAAACTGATTAAAAGTTGAAAATTTCTGATTTATACTCATTTTATGGGTGAGGTACTGAACCAAGGCGGCACTTAATTGAGAAAAATTTTCTTGGTGGCTGCAATATGAGATGAGATCCATTATTTCTTTCATTCTTCGTTGATTTTCTCTGACATTAAGATCCTAGGCATAATACTTGGATTGTGTAAATTTGCATGTCACTCTAGTATCAATTTTGTTCTGACAATGCAAGACGTGTTTGTAACCTACTCAAGTATACAAAAGGGAAAAATGGAGCAAAGCCGCCTGTATCAAGAAAAGTATACACAAACGATCTCATTTACCTTTTTGGGACCATAACCAGTTAATCTTCTCGATCGATAGTGTATAAAGGTGCTCGTGTAAAAAATTTCGCAGTAATGATGTATGCTACAATTTCTCTGCCAAAAGCTAGTCCTTAGAACACTTATCCTTGCAACATGTAAAATTACTTTATGTGGTTCTCCCCAAATCCAACGGTAGATTATATGTATTAAGTTCATAACATGTGTATGTAAGATATGCATAATTGACTTGATCTCAACCCTTTCATCTTTTCAGATGATGTGTGGCTTTTGCATATGACAACTAAGATAATTCATGAATTTTATCAGAAAAGTTCCAAACTTATTGCACTTATGTCAATTTAATTCTAGACATTTTTATGTTTTACCAATTGAATTCATCTAATCAATTTTTACCAAAAATTACTAGCTTAAATGTCAGTCGTGCTACATGGTATAACCAATTTTGACATGGAAATTTTTTTAATTTTTAATAATTTTTGAATTTTCATTAATTGTTTTCCTTTTACTTCTCTCTCTCTCTCTCTCTCTCTCTCTCTCTCTCTCTCTCTCTCTCTCTCTCACTATGGTTGGGGACAGTCATTAGAGCTCGTTGGCCACTAGGCGAGGGTCACAAAGCCCTCAATGACTGCATGCGAGGGCCACAGAGGCCTTGCCGGCCACAAGCGAAGGTGGCATTGTCCTTGGCCAGTGAGGCTAGCCTTGCCTAGATATGGTGAAGTTGGCTTACCTGCAGCCATGATGGCCTTGCCTCACTACTAACGAGCTTCGACGACTCTCGTCAAACATAATGAAAAAAAGAAAAGGAAAGAAGGAAAAGAGAAGAAAATGAAAAAAAAAAAAAAGAAGTCAAAACATTAAAAAAAATTTCTACATCAGCATCGACCATGCCATGTAGGATGGTTGGTATTGGTGTTAGTGATTTTTAGCCAAAATTTGGCAGATGGATTTAATTGAAAAAACATGCCAAGGTTTTTTTAGTAAAGTAGCACAATTGAAATGTTTATAACTAAATTGGTACTAATGTAATATGTTTAAGATTTTTTTGATAATTCTAGATATTTAGTCTAGGCTAGAATCTCATATGTAATTACATGCACATGCCTTTTAATATATATGTATCATTGAAATTGATATTTTTTGTGTTCAATTTAGTATACCCTAGCAGAAATGTTAGGTATATTTACCTCGATATAAAGTTGCTATATTTCTTAGCAAGACCCGGACCTTGAGTGCCAAAACTTGGCACGGTTTCAAGGAGGAACACGTAAGTACCAAAATCAAAATAAAATAGACCAAGTTAAGTGCCAACAGTGAGAAAATCTAGCCAAAATATTGAAATGACATTTTTTCTGAGAGACAAGTGTAAAATGAAGTCATTTTGCCTCGGATTTGAATTTTAATATAAATTTAATTTAATTTAAAACTAATTTATTATTATTATTATTAATTTTTTTTTTTTTTTAAGGAAGAAGATGAACATTGCAAGGCGAGGGCTTAGCCCTCATTGTTGCCTCCCCACCATCATCGAGAAGGGCTGGTAGGGGTGATTGGTTCCCGGAACTGGGAACCGGACTGGGAGCACTGGTTCCCAAAGTTGCGAACCGTGGACTAGACCGTTTGGTCCTAGGAATCGGACCGAAACCGGTTCCAGTTTGGTCCAAAAAAATTGGCTCCAGCTCTACTTTTTTGCACTAAAGAGTGATCGCGCTCCGAACTAATCAATCCAATTCGATTCTTGGGCGATTTAACAAAACTAATCACACATGTTTCCATGTGCAAAATATTCAAACTTCACTTATGTGATTCACACTTCGTGTATTTCACACTTAACTTTAACCATGAAGGCCATAAACAATTTGATGAAAGGTTGTGCTTGGCTTAGATTTTATAGACAATCTCTCTTCTGCTCTTTGAATGTTTAGTCGATGTGGGACTCTTGGAGGCTTGAAGTGCCTTGTGGGTCTCTTGGAGCCCTAGTCCCATATCGAGTAGAAGATGAAACTAACAGAGAGATTTTTTCTATAAATAAAAGAGTAACAAAAAGGGTTTTAAGGGTCTCTTGGCCACATAAGAGGTTGCTACCTCAAATTGCAATTTTGGTTGCAATAAGTTATCATGTTTATATATTTTATTCATTCTATGTATATTAATTATATATAATAAAAAAATTTGTTCGGTTTGGTCATCCAATTCCCACCTTGAAACCAAGAACTGGACCAACAGGCCACCGGTTCCAAGATTAGGAACTGGGAACCGGTCCGGCTAGTTCCCGGTTCCGGTGGTTCCCGTTGCATGCCCCTAAGGGTTGGGGGGTAGTGAGGGAAGGGTTGGTTGAGGTCACCAAGCCCTAGTTAAGGGCTGATGACCCTGGCCACCTAGTGGCAAGGGCCTACAAGCCTTGACATAGATCTGGCGCTAGGGTTGTAACCCTCCCCCAAATTCAACAATGGTCGTTGACCCTTGCCTAGTCGGGCCAAGAGCCATTGCTGGCTAGGGGGTAGGCCCTTGTCATCGGTCAACCAGAGTCACTGACCCTTGGCTAGGGCCCGTTGACCTCGGCTAACCTTTCCCCCATCATCGGCTGCAATTCCTGACGTCTGTGGGAGGTGGCGGCAAGGGTTGATCTTTATCTTCTTCCTCTTTTTTTAATAATTTATTTTTAAATTAAATTAAATTTATATTAAAATTCAAAAAAAGAGCCAAAACGTTGTCGTTTTGGCTTTTCTTTGCCGACTCAGCTCTTCGATGAGTCATATAGTGAGTTATATTATTAAAAAATTGTCATGTAGGATTTTTGGCCAAAAACACTGGATTTGACACTCAGGTGGCCCAAATTTGTTTTTAGAAAAAGTGACACTTAAGTGTCCTCTCATGCCAAGTTTTGGCGCTTATATAGTTCTTTTTCCATTTCTTAACTGATGTTCGAACCCTATCTATTTGATAAATTCTCATTCAAGTTCTCTCACATCACTTATTATACTAATAGTCTTCGTTTACTTGATAATCTGTTTTATTTTATTTGGTCAAACCTAATAATCTCTTCTTCTTTTTTTGTCAAAAAGAAATTTCCATTCATTACAGAACTGATAAATGAAAGGGAATTTCAAAAGTCACAGTAGCAAAACAAACCCATAGATCTCCAAAATAAACAAAAAACCAAAAATCAAGGCGTTTCAACAAAGCATGATTGGTAGAGATCATCACAAGCTTATTCTTCAAGAACATATTTATAATGGCAGAGATCATTACAAGCTTGTCCTTCAAGAGTGAATCTAGTATAACTAGATCCATGCGAAACGATCAGTGATCAAAACTTACATGATGCAAAAACTTACATATTCTATAGTAAGAACCTGTACAGAGTTTGGGGCAGAAATGGAGGCAAAAGAAAGTAGGGGTTAGAACCTAAGTGAATGACTACACGCAAAATTGTAACATGCACTCGGTGCATGTGAAGTGCATGTGAACCCACTTAATGCTATTGCCAGCCATTAGATCCTGTGGCGCCACATGGGACCAATACGTTAAAAATTGTTTGGTCGTAATAGTGTCTATTATATCACATGTTGAATGCCCTTTACAGTTTTTGTATTCTGTAATATTTGTTATAGCATAATTTGTAGTACAGCCAAAACTACATTAAATATTCACGTCCTTCTCTTGCACTCACTCTATATATGTTAGATTTTTTTTTTTGGTCGGAAAAACTGATATATTATACGAACATGTGCATACAACCAGCAAGTAGTGCATCTGTAAGGACAATATTCTGGAAAGCAAAAGGAGTAAAAACAAGCCAGTTTGAAACAGATCCATTGGCCCGATGGGCTTTGGGGCCCGATCTGCCGCAGCTAGGTTGGCATTGCGAGAGACATGATGAATCGAGGCATTAGGGCATTGAGAGAGTAGTTCGTGAAGAACGGCAAGAAGATGTCGCTCATGCCTTGGCTGCGGCTGGTGATGCCGAAGGATCTCCACCAAGAAAAGGCAGTCCGATTCAACCAGAACTCGATGGTGCTGATGCCTCTGCTTGATCAGGTGCTGAAAGGCCCGAATCATCGCGAAGATCTTCGCTTGAAAAGCCGATGTGGCCGGAACAGTACTGGTAAACATATCGGTAAGCTCTCCTTTAAAATTTCTGAAAATACATGCGATAGCGCCCTGTTTACTACCTGGAATGAAAGCCCCATCGATGTTGCATTTGATTGTGCCTTGATTAGGGGGTTTCCAGCGATGATCAATACTAATATATGTATGTGAAAACCTAGGTTTCGGTGGTTGAATACTCTGGAAGATCCTGTACTGGGCGAGAGCATTATCCCTTTGCTTAGATCGGGTCGGAGTTTGCTGTCGGAAAGTAGCATTGTTTCGTTGACGCCAGATCTCCCATAATAGATTGGCAATCGCTTCTAAGCTTGGGGAAGAAAGATGATGGGTGGCACGGGCCGCCAACCAGGCATCCAGTCTCTTGATTGAGGTAAGAGAGATGTAAATTCTGATCCTGTCATTGGCCCAGATCGCTTTTGTCCATTCACAGTAAAAAAATAAGTGTTCAATGGTCTCCGGGGTATGCTGATTACATAGGGTGCGTAGGGGTTCGAAGTGATGTGTCCGGAATAGAGATTTGCTTTGGTTGCGAGGGCATTTTTACAAGCTAGCCATAAGAATACTCGAATTTTGGAGCTATTGCCATGTGCCATATTTTGTTCGAGTTGATGAGGAGGCTGATAGGATGATGAGGCACTGGTGGGTAGGTGTTGTTGCTTGGATAGTAAGTAGTAATAACAACTTTTAACAGAAAACGATCCCAATGATGTGGCTGTCCAAATCAAGCGATCGAGAACAAAGGGAGGGGTTTATAGGGGTGTTTAAGATTGCTGAGCATACCTGTTCAGTGAAGAGAGGAAAGATAAGCTCCTGTTTCCATGTGGCCGTAGGTAAATCAATAAGTTCAGCAACTTTAATGGGTTCTCCTGCAGCCGCATTTCCTCCGATTTTTCCAATTGAAAGCCAATAATCTGCTCTGATGTCAATTCGCGACCCATCCTTCACCATCCACCTAGTGTTAGGAAGAATAGCATCCCTGCCCTTTAAAATACTACGCCACCCCCATGATGGTCTATAGCCGGAAGTGGCTTGCCGAAAGGAAGACCGTTTAAAATATAGACCTTTAAACAATCGACTCCAAATTGCAGTAGGTTGCTGTAATAAACGCCACGCTTGTTTACCGAGCATCGCTAGATTAAAAGAAATAAGATCTCTGAATCCCATACCCCTCTGTTTTCGATTGTTTGATCTCTGACCATTTTATCCAATGTATGCCAGAATCACTCTTATTTTTGCTCCACAGAATGCTGAAATTTTACTTTCCATTTGCCTGCAGAGAGATAGGGAAGCATAAAGAGGGACATCGCATACCGAGGTAAGGCTTGAGTAAACGCTTTTAATAAAATCTCCTTGCCCCCTTTGGATAAGAACTGTTCCTTCCATCCAGCTAATTTCGCATCCATTTTTGCCAGGATCCAAGAGAACATCTCCCGTTTAGAGCGCCCCCAATCTGATGGAATGCCCAAGTACTTACCATATCTTCTCACCACAGGTACTCTCAATTCCCTTTATAAATTATCCTGTAACTGCATTGGACAATTCTGACTGAAGAAAATTGCTGATTTATTTCTGTTGAGAAGCGACCCGTTGCCGAGCAATACTGGTTTAAAAGATTTGAGAGGTTTTGACACTCAGAGATGGAAGCTTTGAGGAAGAAGACGGCATCATCAGCAAAAAATAAATGGGAGAGCTGAGGACATGCACGATTAAATTTGATCCCCTGTAAGTGACCTAGACTGATAGCTTGATTGACTAAATTTGTTGAATTATTATTATTATTATTATTTTGGTAAGGCTTGAATTATTTATATATAGTAATAACATTAATTATATTTTTTTGACATAATCATATGCTATGTCGTTAATAAATAAAATACTAGATATAATTAGTAAACAGTGGATGTTATAATAATTATGCTATCTATGACACAAACGTTGGTTTATATTAAAATTTATAACAATAACTAGCATCATATTAGTTGCCTCCTATCAGCAGGTGCAGTTATCTAAATCTCTATAATCAAATAGTTTATTATCCATAATATAATGAATAATCATTACTGATTATATTAATCAATGCTCAAAAATTTATAATTGTTATTTCAATCATATTTTTAACTACGTAATACATAATATTCTTTTAATTGGACATATTAAACGATTAAATTGGAGTCATAATAAATGAAAAAAAAAATTACCCCTTATTTTATATGTGATTCATACAACAAATAGTATAATAGATACTATATTACTTAAATCAAACAATGTACTAATTAATGCAATAGCCATTACGCTACAACTTATTCCATTGCTACATATGGTTGATACGAAATGGACTTGGATTATTCGGGTGTACGCACGCAAGACTTTCTCGAACTACCTTCCTTCTAGTCATATTTGTAGAATGTTGTGGAAATTGGATGATGATTGATGGGATCTTTTTGCAGAAGGTGCATCTGGTTATGGGCGAGAATGACAGGATCTTCCCTGCTGAAGTAGCTAAATCAGTGAAAGAGTATGTTTACAGATTTCCATTTAATAGTTCGTCAATCAATTTATATTTATTTATTTATTAATACTAAAGTTTTAATGCTGAAACCATATTGTTATATCAGCATGTCTTTGCTGCTTCCTTTTGCTTGATTATCTTCCATCGTGAAGAATAGAAGCCATGTCTTGGCATAAACTTTAACCGCATATTTTATTTTATCCAATTTTAGTTTGCAATTAAGACAACTCGTTAGATTGCATATGTTTGTATCAGAATTTTAAGAAATGAATTTTGACATATAAAATCAATTTACGACAATGACAGTGTAACCTTTCTTTTGCACGGTTTGCAGACCTAATAAAGCTATTATATGTTCTATGCGAAATTGCATGAAGCTAATTGGGAAGTATTGATACACTTGTAATGATTTATTTATCTTACTGGTACTTGGTTCACTGATAATTTCCCGTTAAAGAGGTCTCTCTCTCTCTCTCTCTCTCTCTCTCTCTCTCTCTTTCTTTCTTTTTTTTTTTTTTTTTCGAACCAATATCTATTATTGTAAATAGACATTCTTAAAAGATGTTGTTTGCTCCACTGGGTTTCGTTCAACTATTTTCAGCAGAAATTTGACTTGTACGGTTATGTTCTTTTGGACAGAAATTTGGGAGATAGTGCGACACTGGTATGCATTGAGAAAGCAGGCCATATGGTTGCATTGGAGAGACCTTTCGTCTACAATAAATGTTTGAAGAAAATTCTGGCCTCTATTTACAAAGCTGGACATACAAAATAATTGGGTCGTATTCTGATGACTATTATAACAATTAGTAGAATAATTTGTTAAAAAGATTACAAATATCGTCAATTTGGTGTGCATCTTGATGAATTTGTTTTTGTTTTTTTTTTAAGACATGTGCACTTAATTATCGTAATAAATAACAATTCTATTTGGTTGCAATCTTGCTTTCGAAGCAAATCTCAGCCACATTGCTTCCTTGGTTGCTTCTGTTGCTGCAACGTACTCTAACCCTAGCGTTCGATGTCGAAATTATGTTATGAATTTGCTTTACTACATAAAAGGAATATAGAGAGAGACAGAGGAATAGTGGTGGTAGATGACTGTTTATTGTCACTGTCCACCGCGAGGACGAGGTCACCGGAGAGAGGGGGCTCTGGAGGCGGAGGTAGCTTGACGGCGAAGTTGGCTAGGTGATTATCACAGGCGGAGTCGGAGCAGACCTATGGTGTTGCAGGGGAGAGGCTGCACATTGTTCAGGATTGAGGGGCTAAAGAGGGAGAGGCTGATGTGGATTTTCTAGACTAAACCTCGTTTTTCTTGGATTAGTATCATGATGATATTATTATTTTTAAATGCACATTAGTTTGTTGATGTGAGAATGTTATATTAAATTATTAACAGTGACTTAGAACAAAAATTTAACCGGAAAATTTATATGAGATTTGAGTGAAAGTCGGTGATTTTTTTTATATAAAAAGAAGCATAATTTGAACTAAACATAAAATTGAAGAATATTTAGGATTTAAGGCGAAACAAACTATGTTGTTTCCAGCAAAAATCTTGCGATATAAATTGGTTCTTTAGAAATTGACGGTAGTGCAATTTTTTTTTTTTCTTTTTAAGTAAATGGACATCCCGGGTAAATACACGTACTAACAAAGATGGCGGGACAACAGGGAGAAAGGTGGCAGAGTACGCCTTAGACGGCGGCGAGCATGCAGCAAGAGAGGTTTCCGAGAAAAATATTAGATGAGTCATTCTCCACGTGGGCTATATGAAAAACCACACAAAATTTGACATGTGTCGACCACATATAATCCAGGCCCCACGTTGAGATAATTTAAAATTTTATGCTTCCCCTCTCTTCTGTCTCTCTAACCTTCTCTCTCTCCTCTGTAGACCATCTCTTTTCTCTCTCTCCCCGTTCTCCGTTCCAATATAGGAGGAGAACAATATCGCGAGGGGTTAAAAAATAGTTCTGTGCTTTTTCTCTCGCCATTGCGCCTCTCTTCCAGCGAACCGTGACACCGACGCCCCTCCGCCTCCACCAGTTGCCTCCGTTGGCCCCAACCCTGACGCCAACGCCAACGCCGACCCTCCATTGTCGCCTCCTAAGCCCCGTCGCGTTTTTACTTCACTCTCGCGACCTCCTCTCTCTCTCTCTCTCTCTCTCTCTCCTCCGCGAAGCGCCTTTGCTTGCCGATGACGACCCCGTGCTCGCGTTTTTGCCTCCCTCTACGCGAGCGGAGGCCTCTCTCTCTCTCTCATTCCTCCGCGAAGTGCCCCTTGCTCTTGAACACGGATGCCGCCATTGCCATCGCCTCCCTGAGCCCCGCTGTCACCTGTCGCAGCCCCATTGGTGGCTCCCATACTAGGTAGGTACACTTTTTGATGAAATACTCTTACCCGCTAGACAAACTGATAAATGGAAATTGGGATTTGAATGAATTTTCGGAAAAGCAATTTGGCTTTTTAGTAGTTGGTCATTGCTATTTTGAATGATTGATGATGATAAGCAAAGCTTCTCTTATCCGAGTGGAATGGGTTTTCCATTGACTAAAGTTTGAAAGTTGCTTTGGTATTGGAGTGTCCCTGCTGACGCCATCTAGTAAGCAAGCAATTGTATGTAAAAGGTACAGAATTTAAACTTGTTGGGCAAATGATTGCTGGAATGTGGCTCGTGATTATGTAGTCTGTGGCTTTGTAAAATCGTCAGCTATTATTTTTTGGAGGGTCCTTGTTATTTTCTTATACTATCTGTAGTTGCACTTGGGAGAGTTGAGAATTAGCTAGAACTAAAAGCAATTTCATCTCAGGCCTTATGTGTGATACTGATGGATCGTCGAATTTATGCAGGCATGGATCACGCTGGGTTGAGCACAGTTGAACTTTGGAGAGCCTGATAGCGCCCTGGCTAGTTTCGATAGAGCATTATCTCTTAAGGTATGCTGCTGATCACTGTACTTCTTCTAGCTTTAGCTTGCAAAGATACTAGTGAATTAGCCCCTACATTGCAGCCAGATTGTGAAGAAGCTTAAGATGACAGGAGAACTGCACTACATCTTGTAAAGAAGCGAAAGCAGCTGCATTTGTCAGGCATGAGCAAAACAAAAAACCGTTTTGTGGTTGGAGATAAAGAATGACTCTTTGGTCCAGTTACATATTGTGGCTCTAGAGAAGGAACCCATGGCCCTTACGTATATAGCTTTCACGAGTTATGAGGAGCTATTATACCTTATTAAGCTCTTAAGAAGATGCAAGGTAGTTGAAGAAAAATTTATGCAGTCCGACTTTCCTTGTTCGAAACTAGAAGGGCAAAAGTTGGGAGGATGTCACCTCTCATCCGATTGAAAGCTGGTCTCTTTAGATATCTTGCCTTTTCACCCTTACGACTAGGACTTTTGTTTCTTCTTGGTTACTTTCTTCTGAATCCTTTTTGTATGTTATTGTACTAATTTCTTTCAGCATAACGCCATCATCTGCTGAAAAAGGATAGATGACTGATGCTTGAACGAAGAATGTAAGTTCACAAAGCATCCTCAGTTGTTGTTGTGGCTAGACGTGATACTATAGTTATGGAATGTGTGGAGAGTTTTTTATACTCTGTTGGATCTTTGGTCTTTCTACTTTATTGTTGTACCTAGAAATGAATGAGCATATGAATTTTGTCTTAGTTATAATGCTCTTGGCTAAACCATGATCATGGTACCCATATTAATGATTTTGTTAGTCTCTCTTTTTGGTTGTTGCAAGATCAGCACCAGGCCATTTTTCACGGTCATTCATCACGAATAGTTACAATCAAAGAGAACACTACTTGTCTGAAGTGAATTGATTCCCCTAGAACTCGATCGGTACCTAACAATTCTGTCGGTGTTCTTTTGTATGAGCACAGGTTGCTTATTTCCAGACAGCATTTACTTCTGCTAGGACATTCCCACCCTGCACAGCTCTGTTAGTGCTTCTTGCAACTCGTTAGGTCTAGCATGCGGTTTTTCTGTTTGGAAGTTACTTTCCCTGTTCAATAGCTAGCTGGATTTGATGCCAAGTGAAAACAAATTATCGCAGTCAAGATCTAAAAACTGAAGAAATAATTGCCACACTAAACTACGCTGACGGAGACTCTTTCGAATATAACACAGTGACCTGTCCATCATTATCTCTTGATTGTATCAGAAATGCAGGCATCGTAAGCACTGTTAACTTAAGTCTAGAGAAACCTTATCACAATTTAGTTAGTAGAGTGTTAAGCTACACATTTACACTCTCACGTTTTCGACAAAATATCAGGATGCAAAGTACTACAACTCAACTGAAAAAACTTGAAATAGGATTGTCTTAAGTGACACGAATCAAAAGCACAACCATAATAAAGATATATGTCATCTTGTCCTTGATGGATACGAGGCACTGTACATCATCAAATCTAATATCTAACAGATATATGTTTCCATGCTCTCTTCCAATAAAGGACTGCTTATCATCCCATCTTGTTCCTGAGCAATTGTCTTCTTGAAAACAAATTCTAAATCTAGTGTGACATAATTGACTGATGCTAATCAAATTATAATCGAGTCATTTGACTAAAGACACGTCATTTATTGTGAGATTTCTGATAATGTCTATTCCCCTACCAATGATCATTCCTTTGTTGTTCCCACCAAAAGATACTCTTCCTCCATTATACTTTGAGATCTTAATAAATTTGGTTGGATATTCTATCATATGTCTTGAGCATCCACTATCTAAGTACCTTTTATTTCCCATTATCTTTGGTACTTGCAATTATCAAGAGAAATTCAAGGTTTCTTTGGTACCATATTTGTCTGGGTCATTTTCAGTTAGAGGGCTCAGCTATATTTAGAAAGTTTCTCTGAATTGGTTTTCAATCTTTTGGGCAATCATTTTCAAAATAATCCGGATTCTCGTAGATTGAACATTTAAGGAAATTTCAACCAATAGGTTTTACAAAATTGCTTTTTAAACTCCTCAATATCCAAGCTAACTGTTGGATTTTCCCTTTGAGGATCGTTCATTCAATCATCCCATGATGGATGATTCAATTACATCGAGACTTGCCGAAAATGAAGTCTCCTTATTCTGTTGCCCATATAGCAGATCGAGTTTTCATTAGTTGAGTCCCTTGTATAGAAAGAATATTATGTCTTCTAATTGCTTTATTCAGGGATTGGGATAATCCATCTTGAAGAGATTGTGATCATCAATCTTTCCTTCTAGATCAATCAATATATAAGGCAAGGAATCTGCGCCAATCCACTATCTATTGCACGAGGATTATGTGATCAAAAGATATCCTTATATGATATATTATGAATATGAAGGATATACTCTTCACATCGACTATGGATATGATAAATAACATATGATTATGAATCCCAAAACTTCTACTGGAAAAGCTATTATCAGAAACATAAGTCAATTATAAATTTTTTGTCAATTTTCAAAATAATTTAGGAGTGTTTCCGCAAGAATAATCACATTCTTTTTCATAATTAAGAGCCTCATACCTTTATCAGTGTGGCTTATTGATCATCTTTATTTGGAATTGGATAATAGAATCTTGAAAAGACATTCTGGGAAGGCCTTTCTAGGCCATGCTATTCCGTATATACCAATCCCCAAAAGTTTGGTAGTACGAGAGAGAGAACCAACCTCGAGTTGTTATTTGTGCATAAAAATGCTATTGCTTAGCCTTGACCTAAAGCTCCAATTTTTACTCAACTTCATTGCAATTTATCTACTTAGGTATCTTTGTACCTTATTGTGTTTTTTTTTTTTGTAAAGGTAAAATATATATTGAATTTTAACCAAGAAGCTATACAGCAGGAGACTCGGCACCAAAAACTTGCACTCAGGAAGACAAACACGTTAAACCAAGTGAAAGGGTGTCGAGGAAAAAGGAAGAGAGGGGAGAACCAAACAGCGGCAACCCTTGAAAGGAAGCACAAGGGAAACTTGACACCAAAACGCAGCAAGTCTTCCACGATAACCGGGGGAGGCAAAGCGGCAGCATCCAACTCGAAATTATAGGGTCTCATCCGACAAGCCAAGAGAGAAAATGGGCAGGTCCAAACCCCAGCTGCATTGTACCCTCATATTTCTTGTAGTGCCTACAACGTTACGAAAGGTCAGCACCTTGTCCTTGATAACTTTGACGAGGTGGTTCTTCAAGGCTGGTAAAAACAGAGCTTGTTCTAAAAAAAGAATGATGTTCCGCGTCTTCCAAATCACATGGAAAATGGCTCCAAAGGAGAATCGAGCAATGCATTAATAGAATTTATTACTTGAGAGAAACTTCAAAGCCCACTAGAGATTATCCTGCCAAGACCTGTACTGCCAAGGAAGGTTGCATCTACCAGCCCAAAAAGACGCAAGGCCAAAGGTAATGCGACAACTAAAAATTAAGTGATCAATAGAATCTGGCCTAGAATTGCAAAAGGCACACGAGACATCCCCAATTCTCCCATAGGAGAGTAGAAGAACCTGGGTAGGGAGCTGGTTCTTGACAATGAGCCACAGGTTGAATTGATACCGCGGTGTGAGGGAGTTTCTCCAAATGAAAGAGAACCAAGGGACTAAGGTTTTCCTTGGCCGAATGGTTTCCCACGCAGACGCAATTGAGAAAGTGCCCGAGGTACTATTAGTCCAATGGAAACGTTCCGGGGTTTGCGAAAGGACAGGGAGGGGAATCTCCCACTACTCCAAGATGGCTTTGATCTCCTGGCCCTCCGCGGAGAAAAGGTCTACAACCGAGGCCAGCCTAGGTAATCCCACTTGATAGATGAACATGTCTAAGAATAGCAGATTAAGGGAGCCTCTAGGATGCCAATGATTGAACCAAAGAGACACAAAATGGCCATCCCCAATACTCCATTGGAAGGATAGGCCGAAATCTCTCCTAAGATGGAGTATCTTCTTCCAAGCCTAAGAACATACAGTTGGCTTGTTTGCAACCCATAATTTTTTCCTCTTCAGAAAAGTGGAGTGAATCCACTTACACCACAAGAATTCCTTGTCGATAAAAATGATCCATATGTGTTTAAGCATGGTTGCTGAGTTACAATCCCGTAGCCTATGTATGTCAAGCCCCCCTTCTTCTTTTGGAAGGTAAACATTTTCC